>BCLF01000238.1:56161-76020 GCA_001602275.1 Zoysia japonica
AGCGCACACTTCTGTTTTAAATCGAAAAGCATGACTTCCCGAGCTCTAAAATTTCTGAAATTTGGTAGGCTGGTAGATCTTTTGAAAAGGAACAACTTTTATTTTGGGCATAAGTTCAAAATATAAATAAATAAAATGATATTAAATTTTGAAGACAGGTTACCTTTTAAAGGAAAATAAATTATTTGAGCTTATAAACCCCAAATTAAAATTTTCCAAAAATTTCTAAAATTCAACTGGTTACAAGAACTTTCAAAAGAGATTTTTGTTTCACAATATTTCATTGAAATTTTCGAATTAACATTTGAATTTCAAAATGAATTTGGGGTAAACTTGAAATTGGTTTTAATTTCTTTCCAGCTCAAATTTTCGAGAATTGGGACTTCGAATGCTACGCTTATTATTCGAAAACACGAAGTGTTACAGGGAACCCGTGTTTCGGCGTCAACAGCTGATCTAAACACGACGGTCTTACGATCGCACCACTAAAATACCAAATGGACACGGCTTTTGGACAGTGAATGGCCAAGTCGCCCACCGTTAACTTGTTTCACCGTTGGTAATTGCACGGAAGCCACCATGACTACAACGACAGCAGGCCATCAACATGGTAAAGCCGTGTGCTTTATTCGTTTCGGTATGCAACAGCCCTGAAATATATAGCCTGGAATGAGTGGGATTGATCGGCGTGGATTTAAAACACGTCCGATCAGAAACGGCCATTCGATTAGTGCCAGCCTGGTTTGAAAATCACCCTATTCCACCTATTCCCACCCCTTCTTTTACACGTAACGAAACCGCAACTACTAAGTATCAAAAGGAAATTGATTGATGGAAACAGTGTGACACAAGTAAAATTAAAGAAGTCCTGAATTCGTTACTTGTATTAACCAAACACAGAAATTTAGCAGTGCTATTCACTACAAGAAATCGATGAATTAGCCACCATGTCTTTAGCAACCAAATAGTTTGGTTACCAGATGGTTACTTCACTACAAGAGAATTGGTTTGTAGAGGCACTTTTTTTATATAGTAGAGGCATTATTATATTGTCTCTAGACAATCATAGCGGCAGTTTAAAAAATGTCTCATAAATATCTTCTCATGCATTGTCTCAAAAAACATAGTGACATTTTAGTGAATCGACTCTACCAAATTATAGGCATTATTTTAAGGCATACTGCTCTGCCTTTACGAACATAGAGACATCTTTAAATTATAAAAAAATTAGTGCTTGTGAATCCATGAACTCAAGACCTCATATAGAGAATAACTTATTGAGCTTTGCTAGCCAACTCAACCACACATCACAATGTGTTTATGTTTGAAGTATTATTCTTATTAGTTATCAGCAAAATACTAAAATTGTACCTCTAAGTATGCATAAGATGCCTCTAATAACGTCTCCACAAGATATAGTCATTTTTAATTTGTCACAAAAAAGTGCTTCTATGTTCATTATATGTGGAAGCTCTATGACACATTTTAAAGTGTCACAAAAATATGCCTCTATTACTACTACAAAAAGACCCTTCAATGTTGAGTCATAAGATTCTGCAGTGTGTCGATTAAATTGTGCGACGCTCCTCATACGATACTGCTATAAATGGTAATCAATGTCGGGTGAAAGAAACCGACACTGAAACAAATTATCTGTGTCAGTCAAATGACATCAACAGGCCGACATGGATAGCAGCTTCAGTAGTGTCGGTCCAGGTGACGCCATCGTGACCAACATTAATAACTACAATATCAGTGTCAGTCCGCATGATATCGTCTCATCGACACTGATATACTTTACACCAGTGTCGGTTATTGTGACGGCATGAAACCGACACCGATATTCCCAACATCGGTTTCGGTTGTGTTGACATCATGTAACCGACAGTGCTCTCACTAACAACAGTGTGGTCCTTATGATATCATATGCCCGACACTATTATCAACGCGGCAGTATCAGTCACAATGATGTCAATTTTGCCGATATTATTAACAGGACTCTCATGTCATATATTATGACATCACGTGGCCGACACTACTTCCTGGATTAGAGGTATCAGTTTATGTGACGTCACAAAATCCACAATTTTAGTATTTAATTACATATTCATATATTTGAATAAGAGCCATTGAATAATACATATCAAATCCAAATAACAGATTAATAAATATATTGATAGAGACAATGTATAGGGTCACGTATGTACACAAGTTCATCCACTAGCAGCTTAGTTTACACATATACATGAATATATATCACATAGAACTAACACCTAAATCATTCATTTGCTCGACCAACTCCGGTCTTGTTCATTAATTCTCTTTTGGCCAACTTCAAAATTTTGCTGAATTAGATCAGCTTCAATCTTTTTCTTGCACCAATTAGAAAGTTCTTCATGTGCTGCCACATCACTTAAACAGTCATGATATTGACCTAATGGATGAATAAACTCATGCATCATGAAGCGGATCATCTAAGCTGCAATGTCATTGAGTGTGGCTTCATCCAATTGGCTTCCTTGCACCTGCTTATCTGGCTGACAATATTAAGAACATAATTACTAATTACTAAAATGCAAATATCAATACTACTAAAAATGCATATAACAATAGTACTAAAACTGCAAATACTTACATTCATCCATACATAATCCTCTTTGGGCAATGACATGTATTTTACAGAGCCAGCTTCTATGTAGTTGCACACATAGTAGCCACAATGCACACTACCAGTAGCCTGTTTTGCACACTTTGGAAACAAAATGGAAAGGTTAAAATGTCACAAAGATATAGACAAAAATATAATGATTTAGATTATTGAATTACGGTGTAGTAGTACCAGAAAATTTGTTTGTACAACATTTTTTTCCTTCCGTTTTGAATTGGGTTGTCCTCCAAGCTTGATGTAGAACCGGTAAGCGCTGTCACCGATAAATATTGCATCATGATTATGAATATCAAATTACTAAAGAATTAAAACGATATTAGAGATGTCATTACAAATCAAAGACTTCCAAAAAATCGTTGTAGGTGCTCCTCTCACGATCAAGGGAGTCAAATACCCAAGCCTTCCCTATTTTCGGATATATTATGAAAGCAACCCAATGATCGCTATAAAAAAGTACACTTAATCATGTTAGGGTTTCAATTAATTAGTCAAAAGTAGGGTTAAGTAAGTGATAGAGGAAAGCATACTCACTCAAAGTTATAAGGAACCATGATGCAATGTCTGTCTCGCCAATTGTAGATGGCCCTACCTATGTAGGCTGATGAAACATCCCTAACATTTTGTACCAACACATTATGTATTGCCTTAATCTGATTCTTCTTCTTGCCCTTCAACTGAGGGTGGTCCATACCGACATTGATCGTAGATTAGCATATTGCTGTTGGGTTAAGGTATTCGACTTTCTTAGACGCACCAGAGTGGTAACACATTCTAAAAAGTTGAAACAATATATAGTCAACTATTGTGTTTATTAATAGTATAAGTAATTATAAGGTTATTATAGTTTAAAACACTTACAAGCACCATACGGTTATGAGAGTGGCATCCAATCTTTTAAGTTGATAGAGGGCATGTATGTCTTCAAACGGCACATTTAGATCCATTGGCACAGTGTTAAAAAGGTCCTTGGGTATCTTAGCTTGGATGACCTAAATACCTTTAGCACATGCTTGTAAGTACCACTCGTGAAATTTACGCATTATCCACTCCTTATCTCTGAACATATGGTTCGATAATAGTGGCATGCCATGTTTGGACTCAAAAAAATCATCATGTATAAGATCCCAAGATCCTTCTGGGAGATCCTCAGACACCAGAGGCTTGTGCTCCACCAGTTCCTTTTTCTCATAGGTATATGGCTGTTTCATAGTCTAGATGAATGCATCAACTGTAAAAGAAAACATTAATATGTGTTCTACACTTTAGCGGTTAACATACGAGTTAATAGAAGGTACTGACCTAGAGCCTTGCTGGATGTTTTGTCCTTAATAGGAGGAGGTGTACAAGGTGTAGCACAAGCACCTCCTTCACCCTCATGTGTCGATGCAGACTGAGGATCAATAGAATGTTGTTCAGGACTAGCACGTGCCAGTTGAGGCATGTGTCTCAGGAGGCAGAGGGGGGTCCATGATAGGCCCCTCAGCAGCAACAGTCTCATCCTCATGTCTCTTAGAAGGTGGAGGGGGTCCATGATAGTCTCCTCAGCACCAGCACCTTCATTCTCTTGTGTTGGAGAAGACCGAAGCGAAAGTGCTGGAGTAGGTCGAGACACAGGTATCATTTCAACTACAGATTGTAAAACTATATCTCGTCGATGCCAAAGGACAAAATTATTAATGGCATCCCCAGAGTGTCAATCCCCTCTTTCTCATCAGGATAATCGAGACCAAAATCAAGATACTTGTCATCTACTACCTTGACTAGTTGCACCTTGGCACACTCTGGTGGAATAGATACAGTATGAAATGTACGACCAGGCATTGCAATGCCTTCTGCAACCTTGATGCTCCTTTTCCTGCCAAGAGCCATATTCAATGAGCAAAGAGTATTCTCAATTATATCACCCACTGGGTACTTAGTGGCCGATTCAGGTGCAGACCCATGGCTGCTTGGAGGCAGGTTTTCAGTAGTTGGAGTACTCTCAATGTTGTTGACACTGCTTCGGACATCCGATACAGCAAATGGTTGGATGAACTGTGGATTGTCTTTGAGGAATTGTAAGAAGTTTTCTTTTCACTTCTCGTGTTCACCATCCTTGTTGGGTGGATCACGTATCTTGTAGCTGCTCATGTCGTCCGAGAACCCTAATTTCCACGCAGCTGTTGAAGATACGGCTCGTGTACAACCTCGATGTTCCTCATTTCCAAAGGCAACAGTAAGCTGGTCTCTTTCCCTCTTTGGCTTAAAGGTGCCTTCCTTCTCCTTTGCAGCTAGCTCCTTTACTTTTTGTACAACTTCACTAATCTCTGAGCTTTTAAGAATCAATTGCCCATCATCACTTGACTTGGTCCAATATTCCAGCTTCTCGATCATGTTGTTCTTTTAGCCTCCGCTGTTTGATTTTAGCTGCATATCCACCTGGACCGAGATTAGGATGCAACTTGTTCTTTTTACTCAATTTCTTAAAAGAGTCGCTAGTCTTTAAAGCATTCTCAGATGTCATCTTCTCAATGAATGCTTTCCAATCATCAGGTGTGATGAAACCGAACTTGTTGAATGGTGTCAGACCCTTTCGAACCTAATCCTTATTAAGGTTAGACCTAATTGTCCGAATGCATCTTCCCATTGTGTACAGAGAAGTTTTTTTGCACGGTCAAGGCAATCTGTGGGGAAAAGGTATTTTGCGTTGCACGGTCAAGGCAATCTGTGGGAAAAAGGTATTTTGCGCACAAGTTGTCCCACAATTCATTCTTTTTTCTTCCGAGACACTATGCCAATAATGAAATGTAATCCTAACTTTATCTCTTACTAAGATACCACAATTATTACGCCATTTTGCGTTGATTCCTTTTGGCTCCACAGGTGCAACACATTGGTCGACAGCTTCTACAGCAAAATTCTAGCATGTAGCTTGTTGGCTTTCCTGAAACCACCGTTTCGTATCTTTCGTGAAGTGGATGATATGGGGGCGGTAGGGTCCTCGGTCTACACTGTCGCTTCTTCTTCATCAGTGAAAAGTCGTCTAGTGCTTCGAGAGGGAATATGCTACGAAAGATAGAGTTATAAGGCATGTCCGTTTGAGTGTAGAGTGTGAATTTGACTATCAAATACCTCATCAATTGGATTGTAATTGGGGTCTTCTTGCGGCAGGCGCTGCCTTTTTGTGCACGGAGGATATGGAGGGGAAGGTTCTTCAAAAGATGAGTTACTTGAGCTTTTGGGAGAAGAAGCCACAGGTGTGGATGCACCAACTTCCTCCATTGTAGAGATTGTGTACTAAAAAATAGAAAAATATTATTGTATCTAAATAGATATTGAAAATAGAAGAGCGTGTAGAATAAAAAGACTTTTGCTCTCGGTGCGAGTTGCCAATTTAATAGCCTTCTAACGCTCTAAGGTCCTTGACTCGTATGGCAACACATATCTGATATCGCAAGTCGCAAGATATGGTCCATGCTGCCACTCTCATCTAAGTCCGCTTTCATCATCGAGCACAACTACAACTAAAAGCTACTATTATAATAAATACATTGCAATGTCCGGTCAAAGATGATGTCAGCAAAGACTAGGTTGAAGGCATTGCAATGTCGGGTCAAACATAGGAATCAGGAAAATTCACAAGAAAAACATAGGAATCAGGAAATTTTTCTTTGTTCCAAAGAAGGCCTTACAATGTATCCATAAACTAAATAATAATATGTATATACATAAAAAATGTCATATAGCATTTTGAAGCCACAAGACTTGAGGAAGAATGTGGGGTCCGGATGCGACTTACAGTTTGCAAATTGCAGGAGTGGGGGAAAGGAGGCGGCTTACCAAGGAGGAAGGGCGGAGAGTACTTACATTACGGTTCCCAAGTGGGTGAGGAAGAGAGGAGACGTCGGGAGACCGAAGCGGGAGAAGGAAATGCGGTGGGCGCCGAGGACGGAGGCGCAGGCGCAGGCGGAGGTCGGAGGCGGACGCACAACCGCGACCGATGCCGGAGCCAAGGAGGACAAGTAGCCGCGACCGGTGCCGGAGCCAAGGAGGACGAGTAGCCACGACCGGTGCCGGAGCAGCAGCGACGGGAGCAGCGGCGGCGGGTTAGGGCTGGCAAAAAATTTCGACAGCGTAACGATGTTGTGCGGGAAATGATAAGGCCATCAGGTTTAGTGTTGAGACGAAGAAGCGACAAGGCCTGCTTATATAGTAATTTTGGTCAGATTAATGACTAACACTACTAGGATAAAGGACCGACACTGATGGTCTTCCAATGTCGTTTATTAGTGATGTCACTGTCGACCGACACTTTTTTTAAGTTTACCAATTACTTTAAAGTTTTTTTCAACATATATTTTGATATTTGATCTACAGTTTGATTTTAATAATTTGCCTTTGGTAAAGAACCTATCAAAATTTTGTTTGATTTTTTTGTGTCTTTTCCTGACTTTTTTAGTTCAAATGGAACTATAGTTTACCAAATTATATGGCACTATATGACACGAGTCCAAGAAAATGTTGAATATAGGTTGAAAGTGATTACAAAATTTATAAAAAAAAATATGTTCCAAAAAGACATAAGAAAGCTTACATGCGTAGGAAATATATTGTACAAAATAATGAAACATATGGTTCGTAAAAACTTTGAAATATATAAAGTTATATTTGCTAAGGGATGTTGTAATTTCGGTCAGATAAATAACCAACACTACTAGGATAAAGGACCGACAATGATGGTCTTCCAATGTCAGTTATTAGTGATGTCACTGTCGATTGACACTGTCATTAAGTTTACCAATTACTTTAAAGTTCTTTTCTCGACATATATTATGATATTTGATCTACAATTTGATTTCAGTAATTTGCATTTGGTAAAAAACCTGTCAAAATTTTGTTTATTTTTTGTGTCTTTTTCTGATTTTTTTAGTTCAAATGGAACTACAGTTTATCAATCATATGGCACTATAAGACATGAGTCCAAGAAAATGTTGAATGTAGGTTGAAAGTAATTACAAAATTTATAAAAAAATCTGTTTCAAAAAGACATAAGAAAGATTACACGCGTTGGAAAAATATTTTACAAAATAATGGAACATATGGTTCGTAAAAAATTTGAAATATATAAAGTTATATTTGCTAAGGGACGTTGTAATTTTGATCAGGTTAATGAACGACACTACTAGGATAAAGGAAATGTGATATCTTGGTTCAAGTGAGAAAAAGGCGCATAGTAGATAGTATGAGTTTAATATCACTTGAAAGTTGAGGAGAGTGGAGTTTAATTTAAATACTTGGCTGTGAAATGTAGAATAAGTCGCGTTAATCTTTTTACGCGAAGCGAAGACGAAAGCATAAACAGTTATTCTGTGAGACGAGACCCGCACCACGTGCGACCGGGGCTGGAGTATTCCGAGCTTGATGTTACAGGCCGAGCTTCGGCGGTTGGCGTCAACCGCGGCCCCTCGCGTCGGCGGATACGGCAGTGCGACAGTCGACAGGCGCCGGACCCGGCGTGCCCCCGCAGGAACCAGAGGCGCATCAGCTTCAACGATTGCGAGGTGTTCCCAGACCCGGCCAAGGTGGTCGACCCTGCGGCATCGCACGGCGGTGAGATCGTGCTCTACGGCGAGATCGAGTGCTGGCTATGCAAGCGCGCCATCGCTGATCTGTCCAAGGATCTAGAGACGCAGGCCCTTGAGGCGTTGCAGCTAAAGGGCCTTCTCCGGCATACCTCGCCGCTGATGCCGTCGCTGCCTGCAGAAGTGCGCACGACGGCCCCACCGCGCATCGTCGTTATGCGCCCGTCGCACCGGGTGCTGTTGCAGTCGACGCTGCGCCCGCCACTCAAGGTCACCAGACCTGTCGGCCTCGCCCGCCTTTACCTTGGGGGAGTATGTGTTCCTCGACGGTAATGCGACGGCGCCATGGTGTCTGGTCCCTCAGCCGCGCCTGACATGCCCGCGCGTCGACGGGTTACAGCCTTCATTGGCACTGACGCACCGTCGAGGCCTGCCTCAGCGCCCATCGCGTTGCCAGCCTCTTTCACGTCTGGTGCGTGGCTGTCCCCGTTCATCGCAATCACGGCCCCCTTTTGTCCATGAGAGCACAGATTTTTTTTTTGATGATGTTCGTGGCCTTGGATGTGGCATTGACGCTGCAGAATGGATGGCCGTCAGTATCTACCTCACCATTGATGCTGCTGCATCGACTATATGCTGCACGTGTGCTACATGACACTATTTCTCCATTGCTGTCTCACAAATCGCCATGGTAAGTTTTTCCAAAAGCTCAATGTATAGCAATTGGGCCTGCATGCGTCAGTAGATGTGGAAATCGATGGCAAGCTATGCAAGGGGACGTCAACACATAGGCATCAACCAGCAGCAACCCAACATTAGCAAGTTGCATGTCCTGCGTTTCTTCCTTCTTTATTCTGCTGTACTCACTGTTGAACCAACCATGCTCACCATTTGCTCGATGAAATGACTGAGGGCAACATACTTCAGAATTATCCACCTTTTATATCTGATAGCAATTAGGATATGTGGTTTAGAGGATTTCACTTTAAAATATTAAATTTCTTCCTACAAGAGTTTGAAATAAAAACAAGTATATCAAACACTACAAGATTAAATGTTGAAATAAGCATAATTCTTTATACAATGTTTTTCAATGAAGTGTTTGAAATACTATGAGTTTACCAACATTTTACAGCGCTTCAGTCATTTTGTGGAATTGGTTCAAATTTCAAGGTCAAGCATCCACACATGGACAAAGTTTTTGCTATCCCCCTTTCATCTTCTTTGCGTAAATTCATTGTTACTTTTATCAGCTGAACTTTAAAGATTAAAAACAATGACCCATACACAATCTTTAATTTCTGTTATTCTGAATTTCCTTATATGTCCTAACCAAGGTCAAGCATCCACACATGGACAAAGTTTTTGCTATCCCCCTTTCATCTTCTTTGCGTAAATTCATTGTTACTTTTATCAGCTGAACTTTAAAGATTAAAAACAATGACCGATACACAATCTTTAATTTCTGTTGTTATGAATTTCCTTATATGTCCTAACCTAGGTAGCTATACTTATTTTATATCACATATATAAAATTCATACAAATCAATATATATATGTCTGATACAGAACTTTGTTAGGCAAAAATGAAGATTGCTAAACAACATTTGCAATGAATGATTGCAGAAATGGTTACATTTTGGATTAAACAAACATTTCACCTGTTCCATTTATTAGTTATGATGTTTCCTTTTAGAGTTGAGACATATTGCTATACTTAGTTCAATTGTCATTTTTTGGATTATATACTTAGTTCAATTGTCATTTTTTGGATTAATGAAGAATAACTAGCACGATAGGGATGCAAGTGGATTAACCTACAAGCCCGCATATAGTATAATTTTGTAGGGTTTTGTCATTTCCTTGATTTACATAATGTAAATACTCATACATGAATTGCTAATAATTCGTGATCAATCTTTTTAATTTCTCTTTGTCATAAACAAACTGCCATCAAGATGTTATTAATGTCTTTACTTCATCACAACTTTGTTGTAAGTTGCTAATAATTCTGTTGATAAACTTTTGAGTTCTTACAAAAGGTTGAAATGAAGCTAAGGCCATGGGCTTTGATAAAAAGGTAGACGCTATTGAAGTTTTTAGCACAACTGTAACTTCGGCAATGTCTGCACAAAGATCATCATATTTGTCCCAAAGGAATTTCGTCATCATCCACTCTCAACAAACTACTACTCATCTTACTGTTGTATCATATTTCTACAAATATCATATACATAAGTATTATTTACAGAGCTATGTCCATATGAACTTATTTTACTTCTATTGGCTTATACATTCAGAGGTCAGCTATGGTTATGCGCTTCACGGCTTCAGTTTGGATTCCCTTAGATGTGCTTATTCAACGGGATAGACATTTAAAAAATAAAGCATATATATGTAATTTACAAAACAAAGGTCATACAATAAAAAGTGAAAAAGATGTGTGGCAAATTGCCACGCCATGTTTCTAATAAGAAGATTCTACGGCAGACCGATTAAATATGGATCATCTATTTGCACGGATCTCAATGACTAAATAGTTTTTTTTACCTCTTTGAGGTAAAAGCTCTTTCATAATTATTAATTATTAAAATATTTAATTTGTAAAGAAATCAATCAGTTATGAAAAATGATACATGCGACAGTTTTAGAAACTAAATCCTTCAATTTTGAAAATAAACCCATTTCACAAGTTTGGAAAGTTGTATGTATATTTGGTATTTTCCCTTTTTTTCATGTATTCTAAAGTGGCTATTATATTTCATATTTCTTTTCTTTTCTTTTCTTTCAAAATTCGACGGCTCAGATTGATTTGATGTTTCACCTCTAAGAGGTGAAGGAATGTTAGTTGGTTTACCTTAGCATGGCTCAGTCCGTGTGCCCGTGCTACCCCACGGGCAGAGCAACACAATGCAACGATGCAATCCACATTCGATACAGAGATACAATGTGACATATGCTTCTTCCGATAAATAAATATAAAGTAACATAAATTCGATATAATATAGGTAAAACAATATGAATTATTTAAGAACACATGACATGAATAATATGCCGCCTCATCTGTGAATGTACCAAACACAGCGAGCAAATGGCCGTCTCATCTGAAATGTCTGTACAAGAAAAAATTGCAGACTGACATTATCAGGTCCTCAGCAAGCCAAGCCACGAAAATATGGATTACAACAAGGTGAAAGGAGTATACCAGAATATTGGCACCTATGCTTGTACCAATGCAGAATAATGGAGTCTTTGGATGTTTGTGATTCAGGAAATTAATGACTTCTCGGATGTCTTCTGTCCATCCAGCATTGTAGAAGTAAGCATTGTACAGGTACTCAAATTTACATAGGAAAACCTAAATCCGATGGGACCATCTATAAAATCAGAAAGTAAGCAAATCATCTCCACTGGACTGTGTCAAACCTCTTATAAGTGAATGAAGGCGGCCTCCCAGAGATGCCCAGGAACATTGTCTGCAGGTGCGGGCTCGCCAGCCACGGTGTTGCCAGGTACCTACATAATTGTGCCAAAATTCCATCATCACTAGCAACTTACTTAAGTAACCCCTGGCATGATTCAGAACCCAAGCTGCCAAGTTCCACGGTCAGTGAGAGTATGCCCAATTTTTCAATCACCAGTCACAACGTAATCAAACAGGCTTTACATTGATTTCTTTTGCTGAAGCAGGAATTATTTCTGATCCAAAATCATTTGCAGTGGGAAAACACCATCTGACCTAACGCATCCTATTCAATGTAAAATTTTGGTCATAAAAATGGCTTCTGAACTCCACTACAATGCCTCATTAATGAAAGTCTTATAGGATCCAGTGATTTGAATCATACCTTAAAAGGTTTAGGAGTTTCTCTTTCTTAAATATGTAGAGCCCCATTGAAGCTATGTATGGTTTCTTTTTTCTTCCTCCTGAGATAATCCAAGCACCGTGGTGTCAACTTGCTGCAAAAAAAAAAAAAGGAATACCTGATCATAAGCCTCTGGCTCATTGTAATACAAGTTTGTCTATAAATTTTCATCATCATGCATCGGACTATCTAAAAGATATTTTAATTTAGTAATAACTAAATTGGTGACCCAGGGACTGCAGAACAGTGGACTGACATTGTGACACCCATTCAACTTACCATTGCCTTCGAATCATCATCTTTTGGCTTTTCACTAAATGAAACAACTCTTCCTGTGTCATCTATCTTCATTAGACCAAAATTAGATGCTCGGCTGGTAAAAAAAAAAAAATGAGCCATTCATGTACACGTCCAAAAAGATTGCACTGAATAAGTGAAAACACATAAAAGAGGATACAGATGATGTTCAGAATCAGACTTTTGGCTTAACAGAAAAGAAACGTCAGTATATCTATTACTCCTGTACGTTTTTTTTTTTGAAGGTCACTCTGTACGGTTATGAAATGCCACGTTGACTATCACAAACAATGGCTACTGAAAAGAAAAGGGATTACCTATCGTCAATTGGCAAGCAACAGATGCTGATGCCTGCATCTCTTGCCGATGAGACTGCAAAATAAATTGCCAATATTAATGTAACTGTGTATTACTCGGGCAGCCAACGGTGAAAATGTTTTATCAGAGTTAGTTACCTGAAGGAAGTCCATGTAGTCCTTACGTAGAGGTGATCAACAGAAAGAATCAGCACATCTTCAATGTCTTTAGCTCTAGCATCGTAAAGCAGAAAGACATAGTACATTACTTTCTGCAAGGAACAGCAAGCTGTTTACTATTTTTTAAGGAAAATAATATAATTACAACATTGTGTAATAGTCAGAACACTAAACATTCTAAGACATTTTGAGGTTCAGTAAAATATAGTGTACCATCATCTGTTAGATAACATCCTAAATTCCTTTCATTAGTGACTCCTTGTGTGGTATAAGAAATTAAACAGAACTTGCAAGTTAACATGGTTTCGTCACTGGTTATTAGGATCACTGGTTGTAAGCTCAGCAAGCACTGAAGTGTAACAGAAGCAGCTTTCATGACCAAACATGGGAACAGAAATGTGAAACTGGTCGACAACGACGAGTACTAAGGTAGAGGAGCAACTTATTCAGAAATAAATAAGATCACAAATGGTAGTTCTAAGTCGGTACCAAGAAGATAAAGTGAGGATTATTTTCCTAGAGGAACTTACCATCCATTCAAACTTCTTTGAAGCCCAACTGCGAACCACCTTATGAAAAGCCTGTATTGAAGATGCAATATCCGGAGACAAAGCTACTCTATAATGTCAGTATCAAATAGGAAAAGCATGTTAATTCTTGAACATGTGAAACAATACTTTTGCACATAGACTGCAACAATTTCACAGATGTAAGATGCACGGGAAACAATCAGAGAACTTTGAACACCATGGACGTATCTACACCGTGCAATTTCAGTTCATGTGAGCTCCTCGTTTTGCTTCAACTCATGCAACCACATCAGCATCTTGAAATCCGTTGAAACTGAAAATGAACTTGAATCTAAACGAAAGCATAATCAAATCTAGACAAACCTGTTTTTTCGAAATACCCAAGCTAAAATGCTAGTATTCTTTTTTCTTGCGATAATACAATGCTAGTATTTGATGGCAGTCTCATGCCAATTTGTTCAAAAACGTATAATGACAAGCTATCTGACTTCGCCACAAAGAACTCAGCTAGTTACCAGCTAGTGATCCAACAAGGCATAAACTAATAACCTGTGACATGTTAAACGAAGAATGAGAGAACAAGAAACAAGTGCAGATGTGTAAACACTCGGATCATCAGAAACAGGTGCATCGAATGCAGCATTGCTGAAACAAGATCTCCACAATACACTTATAATCCTGAAGGAAATGTCAATGCCACTACGATTGCAGTTACTGGGCACGGCAGACAGACAACAGAATATGAACTTATCATGACAGCGCCTGTGCTAGTGACATTGCGGAGCTACCGAATTCATGACGCGAAACTAACAACCAGTCCTTGACCTGTTGAATCTTCATTAATCTTTATTCTCTGATGTTCAGTGAGCAGATCAAGAAGAGGGGGGGGGGGGGGGTGTTCTGTGGGTTTTACTTTCGGTGGTCGCTCCGGCTGACGCTGAGAAAAAAAGACCTCGCCATCCCTCTTCTTAGTCGGTGAAGTCCGACCTCGGGCAGCGAAGGTCAGTGAAGAGGAGAGGGCCTTCGGTCGAGGTCGAGGTCGAGGGCGTGGCGCCGTGATAGAAAATCTCGTCGCTGGCAGCGCACCCTCCAAGATCGGACTTAGAGTTTTGAATCTAGGGTGGGGTCCGGGCGACGGCCAACCTCGTGGTGTGTGTCCCGGCTCCCCCACCCTTCTTTTATATAGCGCTGTGCGACAGGGGCTCACCAGCCACACGATCAGGGCGCGATTCAGTTGGCCATTGGGCCAACTGAAGACGAAATCAACTCCAGTTGGCCGTTAGGCTAACTAGATGAGATCAACCTAACATTCTCCCCTTTGATCTCAGTCTACACTTTAACTTTTAACTTTTTATACTTTCAATTTTACTCATTCCATCACAGATTGGTGTATAGAACATGTCTTATTGTCACAGTCAATCGCTGATAGATTCAACAGTTACAATACACCTTTTTGTTCTGAAATAATTACTTATCTTTGAGCCATCTTTTCGTTCAGAAATCATAGGCTTTCCCTTAAACCCATGCCAGCTACATGTTCTCTAAACACGTTGGGTGGTAAGCCTTTTGTAAGCGGATTCGCTAACATCTTTACGGTACTTATATGCTCAAAACTTATAACATGATCCCGAACTTTATCTTTCACAATATAGTACTTTATGTCAATGTGTTTGGCAGCACCACTTGACTTATTGTTGTAGGCATACGTTACTGCTGGTTCATTATCGCAGTACAACTTAAGTGGTCTATTGATGTCGTCAACCACTTTTAAACCGGATATGAACTTCTTAAGCCAGTTCACCTGCTCCGTGGCCTCATAACATGTTACAAACTCGGCATATATTGTGTACGATGCAGTGACGGTTTGTTTTAAGCTTTTTCATGATATAGCTCCTCCTGCGAGAGTGAACACATATCCGGATGTAGAATTTCTATCATCTCTCGCATAATCAAAATCTGTGTACCTCACTATATGGAGTGAATCTGAATTTCTGTATGTTATCATGAGACCTTTTGTTCTTTGCAAATAACGTAAGATTTTCTTTACCAATTTCCAGTGCTCTATTCTAAGATTGCTCTGAAATCTGCTAAGTAACCCGGTAACAAAGGCTAAGTCAGGACGCGTACACACTTGAGCATACTGCAAGCTTTCGACAGCTGAAGTATATGAAACCGCTTTCATTTGATTGATCTCATATTGGTTCCTGAGGCATTGAAAATCCCCATATCTGTCGTCTTTGACTATAGGAGCAAGTGATGGACTATATTTATGCATACCGAATTTCTTTAAAACATTTTTTATGTATGCCTTTTGTGATAGTCCTAATACCTCTTTTTTTCTATCTCGATGAATTTCGATCCATAGAATGAACGAAGCTTCACCAAGATCCTTCATATCAAAATTTGAGGAAACTTCTTCGTTTCCAATAGCAGACTGACATCATTACTAGCTAGTAAGATATCATCCACATACAGGATTATGAAGATAAACTTTTTATTTTTAAACTTTGCATAAACACAATTGTTCTCTACATTCTCTTTAAACCCAAATTTTCTTATCGTACTATCAAACACAATTTTCTTGAAGCTTGTTTTAACCCATAAATCGATTTCTTTAGGCGACATCCCATTCGTTCATTTTCTTCCACGACAAAACTTTTTGGTTGTGCCATGTAAATATTTTCCTCCAAATCCCCATTGAGAAATGCTGTCTTTACATCCATCTGATGTAATTCTAAGTTATAATGTACTACTAATGCCATTATGATTCTGAAGGAATCTTTTCACGAGACTGGAGAAAAGGTCTCATTGTAATCAATCCCTTCTCTTTGTGTAAAACCTTTTGCCACAAGTCGCGATTTATATGTTTTTACATTCCCTTGGGAGTCAAGTTTTGTTTTGTATACCCATTTACAGCCTACTGTTTTGGCTCCTTTAGGAATTTTTTCTAAGTCCCAGACTTTATTAGACTTCATGGACTTCATTTCTTCTTCCATGGCCTCAAGCCATTTTGAAGAATATTCACTTCTCATGGCTTTTTTAAATGAGGTGGGATCCTCCTCCATTTTATATTTCTCTGTGTGATAAATTTCATAATCATTAGGAATAGTTGATCTTCTAACTCTTTGAGACCTCCTCGGGGCCTCCTCATTTAGCACATTTTCTGTTTGAGGCTGTTGTTGCTCCCCCTCACGTGTGGCAATAGGTTTTATAGGATTCTGAAGAACAGGTTTCTCATTCATATTCATTGTTGTCACAAGAGGAACAATAACAGGTGCTGGCACCACAGTGTCTTGCATTGTCGATGCAGCGACAGCAGGCAATGAGAAAAATGGCTCTTGAATTATTGGAGTAAGCGTATATGCCCGCTTCTCTTCAAGATCAATTACTCGAGCTACCTTGCTCCCCTTCATCATCTCATCCTCTAAGAAGACAGTGTGTCTCGTTTCTACAAACTTTGTATATCTGTCTGGACAGTAGAAACGAAAACCTTTTGACTTTTTAGGGTAGCCAATGAAAATGGCAACTTACTATTTTGCGATCAAGCTTCCCAATGTTTGGGTTAAATATTTTAGCCTCAGCTGAGCTTCCCCACACACGTAATTGGTTTAATGAGGGAACTCTTTCTGTCCATAATTCGTACGGTGTTTTGGGCACCAACTTACTTGGTACTCTATTGAGAATATGAATGGCGATTTTCAATGCCTCCATCCACAAACTCAATGGTAAAGTGGAATAGCTCATCATGCTTCACACCATATTCATCAGAGTACGGTTACGTCTTTTAGCTACTCTATTTTACTGAGGTTCGCCCGGTGTAGAATACTGGGCTATTATGCCATTCTCCTATAAGAACTTTGCAAAAGGTCCATGAACTTGGCCATATGAGGTATGCCGACCGTAATATTCCTCCTCACGGTCAGATCGAACTATCTTAATCTTTAAATCGTGTTGGTTTTCATCTTCAGCCTTAAATATTTCGAATTTATCCAAGGCTTCTGTTCTTTCTTTGATTGGATAAATATAGCCATAACGGGAGTAATCATCTGTGAATGTTATGAACGAGTCATAACTATCCACACTTTTCACAGAAAATAGACCACAAATGTCTGTGTGAATAATTTGTAGAATTCCTGTGCTTCTTTTGGCATCTTTCTTAATTTTCTTTGCATATTTTCCTTTAATGCATTCTCTACATTGATCTAAATCTGAGAACTCTAATGGAAGAAGAATATCATTCTTTACTAATCTTTCTATTCTCCTTCTCAAAATATGGCCTAAATGATAGTGCCATAATTTCGACGAAGCATCAGGAGTTCTCTTTCATTTTCTGTTTATATTGGAAGACGAGGGTTCACATACTTTGTCGCACGCAACGTTACCATCATCGCATACAACATTCACATCATCACGTAGTGATAATAAGTAAAACTTATTTTGTAAGATGGCAAGACCAACATATTCTTTATTAAACATTATTTCGCACTTGTCATTTTCAAAGTGACAATCATAACTATCATTGTCCAAACATGAAACACCAATCAGATTCCTCTGTAAAGAGGGTACATAAAGAACATCTCTAAGTAAAAGAGTGAAGCCATCAGCTAGCTCTAATGAAAGATAACCAACGGCTTCAACTTCTGCTTGGACTCTATTTGCGACTTCAACGTATCTTTCTTTTCTTTGCGCAATCCTTTAACGTATCTTTCTTTTCTTTGCGTAGTCCTCGTCGAACAGAATCCTTGTAAAGAATTAGCAACATGAACAGTTGCTCCTGAGTCAATCTACCAACTGGATTTTGAATATTGCACATATAGAGATTCATTTATAAAAGTAATAATGTTCTCACATTTCTTTGCTATGATCATTTTTAAGTAATCAGGACAGTTTTTCTTGTAATGTCCTGTCTTCTTGCAGTGAAGACACTGATCTTTCTCCACAGCAAACTTGTTCTTTTGAGGCTGATGTACCATGGGAGATTTTTCCTTACACTTTTTCTTATTTTCTTTCACATAATTGATAGAGTCACAATGTGAAGCATTTATTCTTTTCTCTTCTTGCACACACATAGCAATGAGCTTCTCTAAGTCCCATTTCTCGAACTGTATGTTGTAGTTGACAACAAAAATATCGAACTCTTTTGGCAAGGAAACAAAAATCAGATGGATAAGGAACTCATCCTTGATGGCCAGATCCATTGGTTTCAGCTTAGATGCCAAGTTGCTCATCCTCAGTATGTGCTCTCTTATTCCACTGCCACCACCAAAGTATTTTTCTGTCACAAGCTGTTTGATCAACTGTGTTGCATGTCTTTGAAGAACCAGTGAACTGAGCCTTTATTTTGTCAAGATACTCCGTGACAATTTCACACTCTGAGATTTAGCCCATAATTGCAGACTCAATGGTGTTCTTTATCACAGCCATACATTTTTTATTGGCTGTGACCCATTTTTTATGCTCAAAGTCATAAAACATCATTAAGGGAGCATAGTCCCTCTGTCTAGTCTGCCAAGCAGCATCAGCTTCATTATCTTTCCTCATTGGCTCCTCAAGCTCAGTGAGACATGCTGTGGTGAGGACCCAGTCCACCTCAGCCAAGATAAATGTTAGGTCTATCTTTTTCTTTCACTCTCCATAGTTATTATCTTTGATAGTTGAGATCTCTTTGATACAACTTATCAAGTTGTATCCTCCTGAAAAAAATAATTCAAATAAAGTGAGAACATAACGACAAAATCATATGTCTTATTTTCTACGTTAGTCAAAACTAAGACATACAATTTGTCTATACATTAAATCTACATCACCGTTGGGCAAAAATAGAAATAATACATAAAAATTATCAATTAAAAAATTATAATATTTTTATTATCAACGTTGGTAAAAAAATAACAATATCATAATTATATCTATTATTCAAAATTTAAATTCTCCCATTGGTTCGAGTTTAATAATGAAATAAACAAATTTAAAGTACGCAGCAGAAAATAAAAATTTTCTCTATTTTTCAGAAGCAATTATTGTACTTTTCTTTTCTGTCAAAATTTTGCTAATTTTCCTTAATTATTTCTATCAAAATTAGCCAAATAATCAATTAAATTACTTCTGAAAAAAGAAAAAGAAAAAACAAAAAATTCTTCGAATCTAGGTCAAAATCTGCGCGCGGCCCACTGTTCACTTTCGGCCCGGCTCAGCGCGCGGCGGAAAACCGGCTGAGGCAACCTGGGCCTGGGCCGAGAATCCTCTTCCCCGCCTGGGCTCAATCTAACCCAGTTCGGCGCCGATCGCTCCCGACCGTTGGATCGAAGATCGACGGTGCCGCAGATTTCTCGAGGTATAAAAAGCTGTCGCCACGCCACGCGCCGAAAACTCTAGCTCATTCTCTTCCTCGCTCGCTCTCTCGCGCTCGCTCTCGCACGGCGCTCTGGCCGCGTCGGCTCGGCGCTGCCGCACGGCTCTTG
>BCLF01000239.1:16908-54990 GCA_001602275.1 Zoysia japonica
AGTACAAATAAACAAGTCACTGCTGTTGCAACTTTAACTGTGTTTCAGGTCCTCATCAGACCAAAGGATTCGGCTCCAAGTTTCATAAATTTATGGAGTCTATCGTCTTCTCTAGTGGAGAATCTAAATTTTTTATTTTAACCTACTACTATATTACTTGATCGATCTTTGCCACCAACATGATTCTGATTCAGTGATTGCCCCTCTCACTGCCCAAAGGATTCAGCTCCAAGTTTCGCAAATTTAATTCTGAAGAGCGAGAGCACAGATACAAATACACACAAGGCACCCCCCCCCCCACTAAAACTAATGAAACTCCTCATGGAATTAATAATTTTGTTTAAATTGTTTATTCAAATTAAAGAATCACATCATTTTGTTAAATAATCATATTAACTTTCATATGTAATAACTAATGAAAGAAAACAGTTGTACTTTCAGTATCTGTTGATGGTGTATTACTGAGCATATTGGATCAGCGGCTTATTTTTGTGTGTATAAAAAAACCATTGAGTAAATTCTTTATCTGACATTGGACTTATACCCCTATCTTATTCATCAGCCAAAAATACACTTCCCACATATCCTTTAGTTTAAATATTTCATCCCATCTATATGCTACAAAAATTACTGTAGGTATAGCCTTCAACCTTATCTGGTTTTCATTATAATTTCCATTATCTGGGTATCTTCACCTGGTACGATGAGTACAGTGTTGGTGTTGCCAGTATGCATGCCCGCAGCAAGTATTGTTTGCTTTTTCAATTGCGTGAGAGATATAAAAAAATATTTTGATACCTTCAATCTCTTGAGCAATATTTTGAATCTTTAGTGTTCGTCTGATGGTGAATAAGAAATACTCCCAAGTTTCAGTGGCAAATAAAGAATTTAAATTAGACCACCGTCCAAAAAAAATAAGACTGAAACATGTGCTCTGCCTCTCCGTCACTAGTTTGGTGAAGTAGTCTCCACCTGAGCAGATATCTGCATAGGCCATAGCTTCATTCCAATTTTCTTCCATATTATCGCAAAAACTGAATACCCCACGCCGGCAGGTCCCACGCAAATTCTCCAACCAAACAGGCCCTATGTATACGCATAGCCACGCAACAATAATACAAATTTTATAGTATATCGCTACCACGAACTTTTACTGTAAGCATCAGCACTCAGCGTCAGCTTCAAGTCACGGCCAGGACCAGAACGATCCTCTTTCAGTGGAGACCGTTAAAAGCAGGGTATCAGCATCAAACCACCACACAATAATTTCGAGCATTTCTACCAATTATTAGCACACATGTCTTGCCACTCGCACACAAGCCGGATCGAGCACCGAAGTATTTAGCAGTGCAGATACCGGTCACCCAGCTATGATACAGAGTTTTTAGCAGTGCCGATTGACGATCCCATTACTTCCACTTCTTGAACTTGCCGCCACCGAACATGCCGTGGCCGTGCTTGAACTTGCCGTGGCCGTGCTTGAACTTCCTGTGCCCGCCGTGGCCGTGCTTGAACTTTCCGTGGCCGCCGTGGCTGTACCTGCCGTAGCCTCCGTGGCCTCCGAGTGTTTGTGCGCTCCGTATGCGGCGGCGCCTCCGGCTAGCAGACCCATGTGGCCACCACCGTGGCTGCTGCTGTGACCTGCAACCACAAGAGTCCATGGCCACAAATCAGTTTAAGTTTCACCATTAGGTTGGAAAGATAAAACAGAGCTGCTGAACTCCCAAAACGATTCAACACAAGATGATTGGCAGTATAGAAAATGGCTGCAGCGAACAAATAAATGTATCGAACAACAGAAAGCCAACAATCCACAGGGACTAAGTGTAGTACCATCTAAAATGAGCACGTACCACAACCTATTTGGAAAACTGAAAAAAGTTAAAAGAACGAAAGAAACAAAACATAGAATGAAGAGCAGTTCATACCACCCTGGTGAGATCCGCTGGGGTAACCGCTAGGAGGATAGCCACCGTGCGGCGGGTAGCCACCTGGCTGAGGGTAGCCGTGCTGCAGCGGGTACGTCCCAGGTGGAGGAGGGTACGCTCCAGGTGGGCGAGGGTACGCTCCTCGGGGAGGCAGGTACGCGCCCGGCTGTGGCGGGTACGCCCCTTGCTGTGGCGGGTAGACTTGCGGAGGATAGCCGTGAGGTGGGTACCCATGGCCACCGGCAACACCGTGTGACATCCCGAATTTTAGAACAAGTTTAAAAATGCGTAATTCAAAATTTTTCTGACTTTCACCTTAACATTTTTTCTTTCCACTTCTCACCTCTTCTTTTCTTTCCTATTTCAAAAGGTGAAAACCTCACTAAATTAAAACTTATCTAAATTGAAGATTTCAAAATATTAAAATTTGAGGTGTGACAAGTGATTGAGCCCCTTTTTGTTTTTCTTTCCCTTTCTGTTTGTTTTTCAGCGTTCTTAATTCTAATTATTTGAATCCTAAATCCAACCCAATTCCCTTGAACTTTTGGATCCATTTAACTCCTGCGAACCTATAGCTTTTGAATTTCAAACTTATTTCAACCCTTTAAATTCTAAACCCGACAAATTTCTCTGACATTGAAATTCATTCAACTACTTCGAACCCAATACTTGTGAATTCCTGTCTTATCGAATTCCTTGAATTCCAAACCCGCCGAATTCTCTTGAGACTTATTTACTTCATTCAAATTAATTTCCCCCATTCAAATAGCCATTTATCCTCTGAATCCCATAGAATAAAATCTATTCAGAATTTGAAGATGATCCCAAAACGAAAGTTGTTCATCCTGAAAAGTTCTTCAACCCTACAAAATTTCACATTCATCAGAGCTCGGGAAGTTGATCTTTTGGGAGAAAGACAGAAGACTGTCGCTGAAATTCGGGAAAAATCTGAAAATGGAAAAATTCGGCGGGCCCACTTGCCAGCGACTTTCTCCTTGCTCCCCTGTCTTCTTCCTCGGCACCGCCTGGCCAGGAGACCGCGCGGAAGTCGCCACACGCCTAGCCACGCACCGAGCGGACGCCCTGTCCCTCCCACTCTCGGGACCACGCACCGCATCTCCTGCACCCAGAATCGGGCCCCGAATCGACCCTTTCCCCTCCATTACCGGACACCGCTGCTCATCAATCGCCGCCGCAATTTCCGCTCTCCGGTGAGCTCCCTTAGCTCCAGACCACTTAGGCACCTCTGCCCCTAGCTGCTGACTCGAGTGGTCTGCCGTGCTCAGTCGGAAATCGATCGGAGCCGAGCTATCGCCGCTCGCTGCCATGGCGCGCCGCCCTCCTCTGTGGCCGGTGCTCCTCGGCGATTCCCCGGTGAAACTGAGCCCAAGGAAAGGATCCTCGCATCGTCATCGAGCTCCTCCATCGAAATCCTGAGCTCCTCGACGCCGCTCCTGCCCTAGCATCGTGTGCCGCCGCCGTGCGTCGCCTCTGCAACTGACGTCGATGCACTGCCGTGCCTCCCCTGCTTGCTCGAGCACAGGGAGAGTTTTAACGCGCCGCCCTGCCCTTCCTCCGTCCGAGCCGCCAGCCCTCCCGCCAGCGAGCCTCCCCAGCGCCGGCGAGGTCCATGGCGACGGCGTGGACCGGCTCTGGCCGCATGACCGGCAGAGCGTGGGTGAAGCCCGCGGCTCTCCAGTTGGAGAGTGAAGCCACCTGTGTAAGAGCTGCCTTTTTGCAGAATAGCCCTAGCACTTTGGACTAATAAAGCCAACTTCTTGGTAAAAGTTCATTTCTCAGAAAGGCCCTCGACGTCCTAGCAATTTTTATTC
Source organism: Zoysia japonica (assembly GCA_001602275.1). Taxonomy (NCBI): domain Eukaryota; kingdom Viridiplantae; phylum Streptophyta; class Magnoliopsida; order Poales; family Poaceae; genus Zoysia; species Zoysia japonica. The sequence continues at coordinate 20,669 of BCLF01000239.1, forward strand.
TAGTATACAAAGCTTTCAAGAAAATCTCCTGGACATGTATAGGAACAGTAGATCCCTCCACACCTTTTGCACTCAAGACCCCTACTCATTTTTGGTAATTACAGCATTGGCCACATGTCCACAGACACAGACTCGAGCATTGATATTCTCACGTGTCCACGGACACGATTACAGTTCCCGTGTCCACGTGTCCAGGGACACGTCACAGTTTTCCCGTGACCACGGACACGTCACAGTTTTCACGCGTCCATGTGTCCACGGACACGATCACAGTTTTCCGTGTCCCCGTGTCCACGGACACGTCACAGTTTTTACATGTCCACGTGTCCACGGACACGATCACAGTTTTCCCGTGTCCACGGACACGTCACAGTTTTCCCGTGTCCACGTGTCCACGGACACGTCACAGTTTTCCCGTGACCACGGACACGTCACAGTTTTCACGTGTCCACGTGTCCACGAACACGATCACAGTTCCTGTGTCCATGTGTCCAGGGACACGTCACAGTTTTCCCGTGACCACGGACACGTCACAGTTTTCACGTGTCCACGTGTCCACGGACACGATCACAGTTTTTCGTGCCCCCGTGTCCACGGACACATCACGGTTTTCATGTGTCCACGGACACGATCACAGTTTTCCCGTGTCCACGGACACGTCACAGTTTTCCCGTGTCCACGTGTATACGGACACATCATAGTTTTCCCGTGTCCACATGTCCACGGACACGTCATAGTTTTCACGTGTCCACGGACACGATCACAGTTTTCCCGTGTCCACGTGTCCACGGACACGATCACGGTTCCCGTGTCCACGGACACGATCACCGTTGTCCCGTGTCCACGTGTCCACAGACACGTCACAGTTTTCCGTGTCCACATGTCCACGGACACGTCACAGTTTTCACGTGTCCACGTGTCCCCGGACACGATCACAGTTCCCGTGTCCACGGACACGATCACAGTTTTCCCGTGTCCACGTGTCCTTGGACACGTCACAGTTTTCACGTGTCCACGTATCCACGGACACGATCACAGTTCCCGTGTCCACGGACACGATCACAGTTTTCCCGTGTCCACGTGTCCGCGGACACGGTCACAGTTTTCCCGTGTCCACGGAAACCCCGAACTTTCCCGTGTCCACGAAAACCCCAAACTTTCACAAAACCACGAACTTTCATCCTCACGTGTCCACGAATCCCCGATTCTGGACACCCATGTGTCCAGGGGCCGTGGACACAGGCCGAACCACGTGTCCACATGATTTTTCCTCGATTCTGGACACGAAGGTGTCTAGAGGCCGTGGACACAGGCCGAGCCATGTGTCCATGCAGCCTTTGCCAGTTTTCGGTCACAGACTAGCTGGCAACATCACCACGAAGTTCGTCCCCTATTTCACGCCTGCACACACACACCCGACAACTGTGGACATATGTCAGGTAGCGTGTCCACGGGGGAGATTTCCTGTTTTCCATCGTGAACACCTTGTTCGTCTCACCACCGCTACACTTTAACTAAGTTTTCAGTGATCTTGGTGCCATTGGAACCATTATCTCAAGCTCCATCACATCGAATCATCCAAACCTCAGCCAACCTTCGGTCTTGCCGATTCGCTTCTATAGTAAGTCCTTCGCCGAGTTTAATCGTGTTCCTTCTTTTGTTTTATCGTTGTTAGTGCAAGTCTTTAGTTATGATGCATTCTAAACACAGATTTATACTAGCTAAGGCACGCCACAGCATAGCATAACCCCATTATTTAGCACACATTAGTATGTGCACCCATGTTAGCACTAAATAACCTAAACTTAAAATTATAATTATAAAATTAATAGTTAAACACTAATAACTAAATATTAGGAAGTAAGTGAACACTTTATTGTTAGCAACCTATAAGTAACCATTGAACATCTAAAGTAGTACATTCATATAGGTATAAACTAAATAACTAACCGTAGCAATATGCCCATCACCACATCACAGTTAATGCCATATATTTAGTGTAGGAGTTCAATTGTATAGTAGAATCAAGAAATACTCACTAGAAAGTATGTGTAACACATCAGTACACGCTAGTGCACGTACCACCTACTAGCACTAAAGACGTAACTAAATAATTAATAGCTAAATACTCGACCACCTACGGGCATGTTAGAAAGTAAGCATAAATTAATCAGAATACTTATGTATTTCACATTACATCGGTACACACAGGCACACATGCAATTTTAAGTCGCGCTCACATTCGAAACCATGATACATAGATATAAGCACAGGCCAACGATAAGTGCAAGTGCATAATATACACGGATAACTCAGGTCATGAGCCGTGACATAGAAGCACGCACAATGCACTCATGATATAGTTTAATCACTAGGTATCCATCAGAATAACTCTAATGGCCAACAAGTAGTGAATGGTCTTAAATTAAGGTCTACATAAAATGATGTACTGTTCACAGGACTACACATGCACATGCCTCTCCAATAGCCATGCTGGTGGGCCTCACCGCTCCTCGTAATAACTAATCACCGCATCATGCATGACTTGCCCTAAGTTTTTCTCGCGGTGTTATCTGGTTCTTAGTTGGAGTTCTTTGGATTTTATCGCTCCTTCTTGAGTTATGTTTCTTTCGCAGTAGATTTATTAGGCTTTTCCTTCGCGTAGATAACGCTGAGTGTAAGGAAGAGTCAAGCCTCAAGAGGGACCAGAAGGTCTACGTATGCAGAGAAGCTCGTAGATTGGGCGCGAAGCTAGAGATTGAAGATTGAGATCTTGAAGAAGAAGCCTTCAACCTCAAGCTGGAAGATTAAGTAATTTGCAGGCAAGCTCTAACCTCATATTGAACCTATAATTTGCTAATGCTCCTATAGTGCCTATTTATTCTGCTATGCATGATATCTTGATTTGAAACGTTGTGTTAGTCATAATCCTACTTGTTCTTAGGTATTTATATTTATGTCAGTACCTTGCTGTATAGATATGAATACCTTTCTTGAAAACCATTGACGAAGTGTCCTTGATAGCCATAGGGATTCCGTTCCTAGATAGTTTTACGAAACGGATATTACCTTGTACTAGATCTGCTTAGGACCCCATTTACGGGGCTTCGCACCGCCGCACCATATACCATTAACTTGCAAAATGAGTTGAAAGAGTTTGGTGGTGTGAGTACAAATAAAAGGGGGCAAGATTAGAACAACTGGTGCTAGGTGAAGAGGAGATGTTTCTGGCCGTGGGGTGGGGCTCACCTGAGGTGATGGTGATAGGTGTGTAGGCTTCGCTGTGTTCCACCTGTCGTGGACGAGACCGCCACCCATGCCATATAAGGACCGGTTCGTTAGCCCTCGCCTTGGTAATTTTCGTGCAACCACAGAACCTGTACATTTTGGACAGGATCTATTCCCTCTACGTATTCTTTCCACATCGAACCACTGGGGGGTCGGTAGTGAAGACACAAGGAAACAGGAGAAGGGCGTGAGATTACTCGCTGCCTGGCCTTCGACGGTAATTGCCTGTGTCACGGGAGCGTAAGCCCGCGGATATAGCCCCTGGTTTGGTAATACCCGAGGATTGGAGGGGACCAGAAAAAGGCGTGAATGTGGTGGATATTCACGACCCGGCTCCGAGAATGTACCGAAGCGTCATCGACGGCCTGAAAAACCCCGAGGGATGGCCCCTATTTGCACCTTGGGTGGAATCTGTGGAAAACTGCGTAAATGTGGGATAAGCGTTATGCAACTCTAATGATTAGGAGTAGCATAACCTGTGGGCACAGTGTACAACCTCTGCAGAGTTAAAAATCCTTTCGGATAGGCCGTTGTTACTGTATTGACATGCTACTGTTCAGGCGCCCTACGATTAGATTTTCTATACTGCCTTGATGTGTGAGTGGGTGTAGCTACCCGAGTTTTGAAAAGTGTCTGGAAGGGATAGTGGAGGCCCTTCCAGTTAAAAATTAGGGAACTGACGGGAACAGTTTATACTCCCTCAGGTCCAACTTATTAATATATAGATAATAAATGCTTTCACTCCCTTTTGAAATCTTCTGTAGTGGACCTTGCATAAAACTGGCTTTTTGCAACATAGACCTTGCTGCCTCATCCTTGCTACAACTAATGTGCATCTATAGCTATACCTTTGCTTAGTGTTGGAGCTTGCTGAGTACTTTGTGTACTCACCCGCCTGCATTTGTGGTTTTAGACAGTGGGGATTGCGTAGATGTTGTGCTGGTTTCTTTCTGCTTCCCAAGTCTGCTTGTGGATTTGGGCTCTGGTGTTCGCTGCCTGCTCTGCTTTTAGTTGGTCAACCAGTGTAGGATCATAGAGATCCTCATGGTGTGGCCACTAAAAGTCCTGTCTCAGGTTAGTTTTTCCTTTCGAAGTATGCTTTCGATATATATTCTGTTGTGTTGTGCGTATCAGCTACTGATCTAGGGACTGATACGTATATCACAGTGCATCTTAGAAATGGGGTGCGCGACACACCGTGCATCAGGTTGGAGAAGAGCCCCTTGTCGCTCTCGTCATGCTTGTCCTTGCCTCCTCCCATTGCGTCCCCAAGCTACCGGAAGAAAGCAGTGAGGACATGTAGCAAGCTGTGAGGAAACAGGACACCGCTGCCCGATGCGCCGACCCGCTGTCGAACGTCCTTGAAGCCGCGCGCAACCGCCGCGAAGCCCACGCCGCCACAGGCAGAAGCCCTCGCCGTGAAGCCCACGCCGCTGCTGGGTCACACTGCGCTGGGCGCAGGCTAGCCAGCTTCTGCCCCTGTCACTGGAGTCTGCCGCTCCTCGCCCGAGGCCGACCTGCTGTCCCGCTGGCCGCACGATGAAGCAGCTCCGGGACGACGTTAAGACGGAGAGGATCCTGGTGGAGACGGCGCTCGCTCTGGGCGCAAAGCCGCGGCAGGCGACGCTGCAGCAGGTAAAGAGCGCGCTGGTGATCGCGGTGTCGCCGACAGTGGACCACGCGAAGACGGTGGGGCTGATCACGCTGCCGGGCGCCATGACCGGGCTCATCATGGGCGGTGCGTCGCCGTTGGAGGCCGTCCAGCTGCAGATCGTCGTCGAGAACATGCTCATGGGCGCCGCCACCGTCAGCAGCATCCTCTGCAGCTACCTCTGTGGGACCGTGTTCTTCACTGAGGCATTCCAGCTCCAACGCAAAGTCTTTGTTGACTAATTAAGAGACTGTATTATTATTTTTATGGTCAATAAATTAAGGTTTGGTTTTGCAAGATGTGCCTTTGGGGATCTTTGTGGTGTTTGGACTGAGTTGTCGTGTGGTCAATAAAAATGAAGCATTTTTGGATACCATCAATGTTAACTGTGAATTACTCACCATGTATTTGTAGAAAGTAATAGACACTGTTAGAATCAACTGGTTTTTTAGAACCAAAACCCTAGGGAAAGAGTGAACGGGAAAGAGTGAAAAACACTAAGGAAATTATTTTCCTACGAAATACCTTAGAAAACGTTTCTTAAAAAAATAATGACGAAAAAAATTGTGCCCTACGGTTTCCGAAAAAACCGTAGAGAAAGAATCGTTCCGTAGGAAAAAGATTCCTAGGGAAAGTATGTGGGGCCGGTTAAAAAAAAAGGCAGCTTGCCCACTGCAGCTCACCGCCTGCCGTCGTTTGCTCGGCCGCCGCCGCCCTGGCCCCACTGCCTGCTGCGCGCCCCCTCCTCCTGAGCTCCGTCACGCCGTGCCCCGCCGCCATGCGACCTTGCCGCGCTGTGAGCGCCTCCGCTGAGCCTGCCGCTGCCCGATGCGCTGACCCGCTGTCGAACGTCCTTGAAGCCGCGTGCCACCGCCGTGAAGCCCACGCCGCTGCTGGGTCACGCTGCACTGGGCGCAGGCTAGCCAGCTTCCGCCCCTGTCACTGGAGACTGCTGCTCGTCGCCCGAGGCCGATCCTGCTGTCCCGCTGGCCGCTGTTGTCCAATGTGCCGCTGCTCTGAGCCCGAGGTCGACGCCGCTGCTTCGCTTTCCAGCAACCGCCGGCTCGCCACGCCACTTCCCAGCCGCCGCCTGCTGCCGCGCCACGGCCCCGCCGTGGCCCTGCCGCTGCCGGCCCACCACGCCGCTTCCCAGTCGCTGCCTGCCGCTGCGCCTGGGCCTCTGGCGGAATAAAATTGTGTGCCACCGGCGCTACGCGGTATCGAGTCTCAACAGTAACTATCAATGCTCGGTGTCACAGAGTTTTTTTTTCTCTCACTCTGGCGTTATGAATTTCATAAAAGACTCACACTTTGTGTACTGATCACCATCAACTACATCAGTAATCTAACATAACCAGTAACCTAACTTGGAGTCTTGTAAAATTTTCTGACTTGCCAATAATATAAAATTATTTGGTGAAGACTGCACCTGCTTTGCCCCTGGGCGCAACACCACGCAAGTGACCCTGTAGCAAGCGAAGAGCTCGCTGGTGATCGCTTTGTCTCCGATGGTCGGCAGTATAACTCTGCCGGGCACCATGATCATCCACATCATGTGCAGCGCCGGCGCGGGCCGCTGGAGGCAATCGAGCTCACCGGCGGCGCCACAATAGAAGAACGAGACTGAGAACGTCCTCATCTGAGAACGTCCTCATCTGAGTGCGTCATCTGACCTCCCACTACAAAAGGAGCCCCTTACAATATAAAAACAATGTTAAATCTCAGCCTTTTAATTGCTTGATCCAACGATTCTCGTCATGTACTCACGTATCGGTAGAAAATCTGCTTTATGCTATATTTGATCCCGTTGAATGGGCTTGACCCAGCCAGGCCAAACCAGACCAATCACCCTGTACGCTCTCTGTCACCGACATGTGGGCCACCACATCCGTATTGTATCTCCCTGAATAGATCTCGCCCACCCCCACGTTGCACCCGGACACCATCATGGAAACTGACGACCATTTTTGGCGGCAGCGGCACGGCACAAGTCCGACACCTCACCAGGTGCCACCTCCACCTCGCCGCGTCCCGCGGCCTGCCTCGCTTGCTCCCGCCCCCCACCACGCCTCCGGCCTCCTCCTCAAGAACTCGATCGCCGCTGGTTAGTTGCAGTGCCGAGGAGGGAGGGAGCGAGGGGGAGGCTGGTACTGATGACTATGGTTGTTGTTATACCCAATGTTTGAGAATATGAATGAACCCCTAATGTCCGCCTCGTCCCCCATCGATCGATCGCCTTCTATCGATCTCACGTCGACCCGGCCAGGCTGATGGTTCTATCTGCAGGGGTATGATCGACGGACGGACGGAATATATAGGCATTGATCGATCATGCATGCGGGAACGCAGAGGCGGGAATGTAATTCCATTTTCTAAAGAATGTGTTGGAGTTAGTATCTGCGTGCAATCGATCGACGACACCTGACGACCTCAATCGATCAGACGTGTAAAGAACTTGCTAGGTTAACAACGAAACGGATGGGTACGTAGGACCGAATACGAATGCGGCATCAAGACTTGACCTGGGAGTCAAGTCGAGGTTTAGGAGGTAACGACCTGAGAACAAGCCATGCTTTCATTCCACTACTACCGAGAAGCAGCTCCAGGTGAGTGAGATCCATATCTTGAACGAATATTAGGACGGTGAATGAGGTTGACGACATACTGTGCAATGACTCGCCCATCTTCAGGTCAAGTGAGGGTGAGAAAATCCATCGCATTCACTGCGATATTTTCGTTAGATTGAGTAAATGGGCACACTTGTTGAGTTGGTCCCGAACTGTTACTTTTACTTCAACATTCTCATTCACGCAAATAATATTGAGTAAATTTCATAAATCTACGACTATTTGTACCATTGTGTAAGACCTCCTTCCAGGAAGGAGCGTTTTTGTGCCACAAGTACCAATCCCTGGACCGGTAGTTGGTTCGCACATTAAAAACAAAGTGATATTATTATACATACGAGTTCGATGTACTACAAATTTTCAAAAAGGGGTCTGTCAAACATAGACTATATTACAACCATCAAGTCGGCGCAACGACTTTATTCATACATCACACGAGACTAACACTACACCACAGGAAAACTCGAGCGAAGGACGGGACTTCTACTCTTCGTAGTCGGTGTCATCCTCATCGTCTTCATCTTCTGAACAAAACAACAGCAGGGAGAGGGGTGAGCATGAAGGTACTCAGCAAGTCCTAACGGTAGGAGAGGTACGATTCGCAGGAGCGAAACAAGGAAAGGCTTGAGGTTTTCATTTCTATGCAGAAAGGAAGTTTTTCAGCAAGGGTTTCCTAAAGGATAGATTTTAAAACTCGAAGAAAACATCTTTTGTCATGTTTTAGTAGGGTGGACCTGAGGAAGGCTTTCACTCCCTCCATCAGTTCTCATATTTTAAATGGGCACTAGCACGCTTTCATGTAGGCTCTCGGCACACAGCCAACACATGCCCAAAATACGGGCATCTACACCCACTCACACGTTAAGGATATAATAGAAGACTAATCGTAGGGTACCTGAACAAATAGCATGCCATTACCGTGACAATGGCCTATCCGAAAGGATTTTACACTCTGCAGAGATTGTACACTGTACCCACAGGCTACTCCTGATCAACGGAGTTGCATAACGCTTACCCCACAACTATATAGGTTTCCACAGATTCCACCCAAGATGCATCTAGGGGCTATCCGTCGGGGTTTCACTCCCGATGACCTGACGGTACATTCTCGGGGCCGAATCATGAAGATTTACCGCAGTCACGTCTTTTCCTGGTCCCCTACAACACCGGGTATTATCAAACCAGAGGCTATATCCGTGGGTTTACAGTCCCATGACGCAGGCAATTACATGGTCAAGCTAGGCAGCGAGTTATCTCACGCCTTGCTCCTGGCCTCTTGTGTCACTTCGACCTCCTAGTGGCTCAATGTGGAAAACCTATATAGCAGGGATAACTCGCCCCTGTCACTAACGAACCAAGGTTCTGTGGTTGCACAAAAATTGCTAAGTCGAGCGCTAACGAACCGGTCTTTATATGGCAGGGGTGGCGGACTCATCCACGGCAGGTGGACTACACCGGAACCTATACACTATCACCATCACCTCAAGTGAGCCCCACCTCACGACCAGAATCAACCCTCTTCACCTAGCACCAGTTTCACTATGCTCAACCCATTTTATTTTACTCACACCACCAAACATGTCTTAACACCTTTGCAAAAGAGTGATATAAGGTGTGACGGTACAAGGTACCGCGATCGGGGTCCTAAGCATTTTTCTAATCAAGGCACTTTCCGTTCCTTAAAAGTATTTAAAGAACGGAAGTCCTACGGTTAACAAGGGTGCGTCAACATTTGGCTAACAAGGTAGCATTTATATTAACCACAGCAAGTTACTGACGTAAATATATATACCTAGAATCAAATAGGTACTATGCTACACAACGTTTAACACATTTTAAACATAGGCAAGCAGTTAGCTTCTATAGGTGCAGCAGTAAAATAGGTTCAAAGTGGTTCTAGGGGGTGTTAGGACTTGCCTTCAGTTGTGTCTTCGGGTTCTTCTTCGTACTCGGGCTCTTCGGGTTCCTCCTCGTACTCGGGCTCTTCTTCGTCTACAAACAATAGTTACAATAAGACTACCAAAGAAAAACTAAGAAATTACGAGAAGAAACAATCAGCAAACAAGGTATGGAGTTTGGATAGCCTAGGATGGTAGGGTTCTTGGTGACAGCTCCAATGGTAGGTTGGTGATCATGATCGGAGCTAGGATGTGATAGTAAAGTTACCAGCAAAGTGCTGTGACGGACTGTGAAAAAGTCTGTGTGGACACAGGGTTTGGCCTGTGTCCACGTCCTCTGGACACACAGGTGCCCAGAATCGGAGATTTTTCCGTGGACACGTGAAAGTTCGGGGTTTCCATAGACACGTGGAAGTTCAGGGTTTCCGTGGACACGTGAGAGTTCGGGGTTTCAGTGGACACGTGAGAGTTCGGGGTTTCAGTGGACACGTGAAAGTTCGGGGTTTTCGTGGACACGTGAGGGTTCGGGGTTTCCGTGGACACGTGAAAGTTCGGGGTTTCCGTGGGACACGTGAGAGTTCGGGGTTTCCGTGGACACGTGAGAGTTGGGGGTTTCCGTGGGACGCGTGAAAGTTCAGGGTTTCCGTGGACACGTGGAAGTTCGGGGTTTCAGTGGACACGTGAGAGTTCGGGGTTTCAGTGAACATGTGAAAGTTCGAAGTTTTCGTGGACACGTGAAAGTTTGGGGTTTTCGTGGACACGTGGAAGTTCGGGGCATGCTGAATCTAATACGTTGCCCTTGTTATTTGCCTGTCTCTGAACTAAATTCAAGGTCCTGATGTGAAAGATCGTGTTCATGAATTAATTGATTAAGCAGTGATTTTCAAACTCTGAAGCATAAACGTTTCAACAGGAAGCTAGTACCACACAAGGTTAAGCACATACGGATGATCAGATAGATCATCAGCTGCTATACATTTGAATCAACACACGGTTATTTATAGCAAACTATCCATTACATACTACATAGTCGCTTGGATGGACCGAAACAACTATAGGGGTACAAAACTATTTGGATCGACAGCAGGGAACCGTCACACTGCTGGTGGTGCCAATAAATTGTAAATGTTCCTATCATATACTCCTTGCGATAACAATTTTAAAACAGAGGGAGCAGTAGTTTGTGACTTTCCTAACGTTGGGAAATTAGGCCCAACTACGGGAAAGGCTACAATTACATAATAATAACGAACTATATATAAGCCAAGGTAATAACATGATAAGGGGAGCTAGAGCTCCAGATCCGATACTGTTCCGTACGTTGGAGAATTCCCGCCCATCAGGCTTGAGCTCGTGACAGCCATTTCTACGAGCACATCAACCTGTACCATACCTGCGGCGTTCGCGCAGGAGTTTGAACACTCCAAACGAAGCCACTCCGACGGCGGCGCCGACCAGCCCGACGTCCTTCAAGTGTCCTCCTCCGCCGTGGTTGTGGTTCCCGTAGCCGTAACCCCAGTGGCCGCCACCTTGGTGCGGCACGAACGGGCCTGCTGCCGGGTAAGCTGGCACATGGTAGCCTGCTCCCGGGTAGGCACCACCGCCTCCAACCAGGTGATTGGGGTATGGTGGCGGAGGGTACTGGTAGGGGTACGGTGCTGCGTAGGCGCACGGCCGGTACGCCCCTGGTGCCGGCTGCAACGCTCCCTGTTGATGTTGTTGAGGGCTTTGGAGCTGCAGGTTCTGGGCAGCTTCGTGCTGCTGAGGCTGGCTCTGTTCATGATGGCTACTGTTGTCGTCGCCGTCGTCGTGGTGGTGCTCGGGACTTGGAAGGTGTGGCGAATGCTTTCTCCGCTTACGGGACTTGGAAGGCTTTCCATGGCTAGGACTGTTGTACCTGTTGCTGCGACCCCCGATCGTCCCAAACGTGATGTTGTATGAGTCCTTCTCGTTCGTCGCATACCTAGTTGCCTCCGATGTCATGATCTCTGGGGGAGAGAAAAAGAAAGGTGCACAACAAACCAAAAAAATTTCAAACCATTTGATGAAACCAGTTCCAAGAAAGTTGCAAGCTGGTAAAACAGATTATGTTTGCCGAAGGACAGGAAAATGACATAGTGTTCTTGTCAGTGAACAAATTAACTTGTTTACTACACAGCCCAACAACTGATTCCTAGTTGGAAGAAACAACCCAGTACTTTTGTTGTTGTTGTTTATATGTTCTGACAGCTCAACAACTGATTCCTATCTAGAAAAAAAATCATCTCCAACATCATGCAGCAGCTATAAACTAACCATAAATGGGTTTCTAATAAGTTTGTGTTGAAATTGTTATTCATATACAGTTTAGTTTTGAAACGGACATGTTCCAATGTTCAAACATGCAATGGAATACCTATTCCAACATTTATACCCTGAATATATCCTTAATTCCAAACTAATAAACCTTAAATGTTCAAACATGTAAATTGACCTATTCTAATATTTAACCCCCTGAATATATCCTAAATTCCAAATTAATAAACATTAATTTTTCATGCTCAACCCCAAACTGCTCTAACCCTAACTAACCCCACATTAGGCCCTTGGAGCCTGGACGCTACTGCTTGTCTATGCCTTTACCTCTTCGTTATTTTGGTTCACTGAAGTATTATCATTGAAAGACAAGACTTAGCAAGCCATGCATACCAGTAAAGGAGGATCGAACTATCCTTCGGAGGAGCTGATGAAGATGAAACCCAGCAGCCAAGATCGTTGTTGGCTATGTTTATGCCTGTCATGGCAGCAACGAGTCTATATATAACAGCGAGGAGGTAGGTGATCAGGCCAGTTCCTACTCATTCACACATGTCCGTAGACTGTATAAAGTTAATTGGATGGAAGGTGCAGCTTTACATTTCTTATGACCGGAGTTAGTCTTTGCATGCGATCAACATGGTTCAGACGAGAGTCTTAACTAAGTCTGAAAAGCTACGAAATACAGTAGAGTACTACCTCGCAATCATCGCAGATCGATCGGAAGGCATCGAGACCTTGACCGATCGACGGAGAATGAAATAATGGCCTGCCGTATGAAATCAACCTCGCATCATTCTAGTAAGTCCATGAAGCAACCGAAAGTAAAGAAAGCGAGATGGTGAGTGGATAGTATTCAGATACGTACGGTTGACCTGGGGTCAAGGGGAGAAAATTCCATCCCGGTAGCTATCGATTTCACTAGTCAAAAATAAGTGCCGTTGAGCTGGAAATTAACATGTTACACTAAACCAATATTCATGTCAAATTATGCATACACTAATCTGAAAAGTTCAATCAGGATTTCAAACACAAATTTGATGATCAATGTTCAGATATCTTAATTACATTCCATCTAAAATGACACATAATTATTTACAACTAAAATTGGTGATATTGTTTGTTGTTTAATTTGCTTTCTCCTTGTGCTCGTTATTTTACTTGTCATCTAAAATGACACTTAAGTCAAAATTTAAGGTTTTTTTAATAGTCTACGTGGGTTTAAGATTCAGTAGGTCAGTATGAAAAAATGTGAATTTAAGATGTTTGTCGCTATTATACATATTTAAAAAATATGAAAAAATGCATATTAGTAGGTCAGTATGCACTTAGATACGCTTTCGTAAAAGTAGGATTCAGTAGTTATGCAGATGTTGGAAAACAGAATCAGTTTAAAAGGAACAACTCAAAGTATGTCTAATGAGTTCAGTTAGCCTCCTTAATTGTGTTGTGGAACCGCCTGAAAGTTTTTGTAATCAGCACTGCAGTTTTTTTTAATTCTTAAGGCACATAAGAAACTGCTGGGAAAGATCATACTCTTGAATTAGCAATGTGAAAAAAGTGTTACTGTATGGATATGAGATGAGTGCTAAGTACAAAATGGGATGGGAACAATGTTATAGTCCATAGAGGTTACTAGTTATGGAAGTTTCTGAATTACAATCGAAGTTTCTGAATTACAATCGAACAATGTTATAGCCTACTGTATGAATTAGCAGGAATAATATGTTTTTCAAGAAATTACAATCGAAGTTTCTGAAACTATGTTTACCTTATACTCACATCACGGTTTGCGTGTGCATGATGGTTACCAGCCTGGTACTCAAACTATGTCATAGTTAGGCGTCATATGCTTTATTATTAGAGGCAGTGGTCCATCTTTCATTTGCCTACAAAGTATAATTCTCCTGTATATAAAATAAAAATGATCTTTATTTTTGCATATATGCTTCATGTTGTTTCTCTGATGTTCTCATTAGCGAATGCACTATAATATTAAATTCAGTGATATGGTTTTGGATTATTCTTTCCTAACAAGTCAACTATTTTGGTCAAGAGACACCTTGGTCGTTTGGTCACGGTTTTTTCACTTTGCAAGATTTTTCATACAGGAACCATACGTTAAGTGAAATGTTACCTTTGCATATATGCTTCATGTTGTTTCTCTGATTTTTCTCATTAGTGAAAGCACAGTCATATTGAGTTGAGTGTTATGTCTTTGATTCCTTCCAACCCAATTGTCATCTATTTTAGTCAAGACGGGTATCTAGGTCATTTGGTCTCTTTTTTTCGCTTTGTAAGATTATTTTTAAGTGAAATGTTACCTGCAGAATCATTACATGGATGCTTATTTACTGCACATGAGGAGCAACTTTCTAATTAATTGTGTGAGGCCCATGGCCTTTTGGGCTAAGTGCTCCCATGTGTGCTTGCAAGCATGAAATTTAGTCTCATAATATGGAAGTTTAGAGTGGGAACAACCAACTTAAAATAAAGCCATCAACTGAAATCATAGTAACTCCTACTGATTAATTCTTTTACACGATGCAAGAGCGAACACAAACTGTAAATTGCTGCGTCTGTGTGGTTTACTTGAGTGCGAGTGGATATGAGTCATATTTATACATGATATTACAGAACCGATAGATAGTGGACATCCAATGCGGTTATTGATTGTTCTTTCCTATCCAAGCAGCTGTTGGGGGTGTTGACACCCAAAAAATGGCCTCACCGGAGTGTCCGGTACAATGTCTGAGCCTCCGGTAAGTCTTCTCGGGTTTGAGCATTTTGCCCACCGGAGTCTCCGGCACTGGCCTACCGGACAGTCCGGCACAGTGCCGGACTGTCCGGTAGGCCTTCTCGGATTTGGGCACTCGGCCCACCGAAGTGTCCGACACTTTGCCGGATTGTCCGGTAAGCGCTCTCGCTTTCGGTGTTTTGTACACCAGAGTGTCTGGCACAGCGCCGAAGTGTCCGACAGGCCTTCTCGGGTCCTTCAGATTTACACGACAGATCTTTCGGTGTCATACCAAAGACTCTGGCACTTTATCGAAAACTCCGGTAGTGTCGATTTAGAAAAGTTTTTAGCAGATCAATTCCAAATTCTTTCTTAACTTAAGGGATCTGGTGCCCTGCGTGATAAGACCATCCCACCTTTATAAAACAGAGGTCCATGACCGGTTGAAGAGTATCCCAATTGATCAAACCATTTGCCTTTACATTTTGCATTTTTCTAATCCTAATTCCCTCACTCGACCCTCGTTTTACTGTTCTTCCTTCGTCCCGGTGACGTTTGAGGACGATCTGGCTAGCCTGACCAAGCCCGGATCAACCCTAGGACGATCCACCTCCGACGGGGTCCCTTTCGAGGCGGGATTTTCCAGGTGTTGCCCAAACCCGGCGTTGAAGAAGTACCGGCATTCCCGCACACAGACGTGCGAGCGGTGTGTTGGCCCGGATCCGATTCGGCGTCAACACATTTTTTAGCGACTCCGCTAGGAAAGATTGATTCTGGTTGCACAAACAGAATCATCGTTTCCACCATGAGCTCTGAGATCTCCACGACGAACATCGTCATGCCATCCTTGGAGGAGTTGCTCGAGCAGGCGTGCATGGTGTTCTTAGAACCCCGGAGGGCCTCTGAAGAGGCGCCCAAGGCACGCGAGGAGCGGGAGCTGCAAGAGTACTTGATGTGTTTCAAGAAGGACCGTCAAGACGCGATCTCTCAAGTGAAGGAGCCCGTTCTTCCGACCGTCGACGACGAGGCGGCCATGGGTGCTGCCAATGTAAGTACATCTTTGCGCCCTCCCGTTACTTTTGAAGACCTTTCATATTACTTTGTCAACATGAAAAATGTCTTAACAAATGATATGCAATACATGATCCAAGAAAACTTGTCTAAAGCTAAAAATGTCAGTATTGCATCATCGTCTCATGTTGCACGTGTAGCTAGTACATCGGCGCCTACTACCTCTAATGTAGAACACCCTACGTATGACATGCCGTTGAACTCGTTTAGTGAACAAACTAGTTTTCTAACACCCGTGCAAACCAACGCTTTAGTAGTCTCTTACTAGCGTAGAGCCAATTACTAGCATCCTCAATCTGGCCATAAACCGATTGAGTGAATTGGCTAACTTTGTTTCTCCTTACCGTATCGTTGCATATAACACACCGCCCATCCCACCAAGCTGTACAAGAATCCCTCATGACCCTGTCTCTAATGAAATATTTAGTGCCATGAAAACAAACGCACATCCTCCACCATCGAGTACGTCTACTAAACCACCCATTGCCAACATAGAGAAGTGTATGGCGCGCATTAAGGAGGACTTAAATAAACAATTTTGTGAGACGCTAGGAGTGGATCTTAAGGGGAGGGACCGAATTTATCAAAAACCATACCTCGTGTATTTTGATTCAGTCCCATATCCCATAGGATGGCGTGTTTCCGACTTCGTCAAATTCAATGGCGAAGATAGCAAAACCACTTGGGAGCACATTAGTCAATATGTAGCACAATTAAGAGAAGCAGATTTTAGTGAAGCTTTAAAGGTACGTTTGTTTTCATTATCGCTAACCGGAACCACTTTATCTTGGTTTTCGTCATTATCCCCGGGCTCCATTTACACATGAGAGTCATTAGAGCGTAAGTTCCATGATCATTTTTACTCCAGGGACAATGAATTAAAATTGTCACATTTGACATCAGTTCAACAAGGAAAAGAGGATCCCGTCGTTGACTATCTTCGGCGGTTTAGAGACATTAAGAACCGATGCTTTAATTTAACAATTTCTAAAAAAGACTTAGCCAACCTAACTTTTAATGGTTTACGGTCGCATCTTAGGGAGAAGTTAGAGGGGTACGATTTTCTCACACTCGCTCACCTCCAACAAAGGGCTTCGGCTCAAAAGAGCCGAAGTAAAGAATAAAACATAATTATAAGACCCGTCATAACATACACATCGTAGAATATGATTCGGATAACTCCGATGATGATTTTAATGACATTTTGGCTGCTGAGTTCGTTTGGCCATCTAGGGTCAAATCGTTTGCTTGCGATTCGCTCAAACCGGTTCATAAGAATCGAAAAGACGATATAAAATACACATTTGATGTAGCTAAGTGTGATAGAATATTTGATGAGCTGCATAAAGGTGGATACGTTAAGATTGCATATACTTTACCTTCGGCGGATGAGATTAAGCGTAGGGCATATTGTAAATGGCATAACTCTTATTCTCATGCTACTAATAATTGCAATATTTTCCGTCAACAGATCCAATTGACCCTTAATGAGGGACGATTAAGTCTTAAGGAAATGCAGATCGACAAACACCCCTTCCACGTCAACACTCTAGAGTTCAATCCCAAGGTGTTGATTCGGCTTCATCAAGCCGATACCACAAAGGGGAAGAACGTGGTCATCGGGGAGGAGATGCCTATCTCTCCGAGTGAGAAAAGGGTTTTTAGGAAGGTGATGTTTGAGAAGTCTCCCGATGGTCAAGAATCTCTCAAGGTCACCATCTCAAGTTCTAGACCCCAGGGGCAAGTTTCATGGCCCAAGATGATAAACCAAAGAAACTGGAAGAGGGTAAGTGGAAGGTAAACCAAGGTAAAACCTTTGATACCCTCAAAAATCTCAAGCAAATAACACTCAAGCATTTTCCTATTTCCTAACCCCTTTTTTATTTTTATTTTAATAGAAAAATCTAATAAAATGAACATAAACTCAAAAAGGAAAATTTTCAAATTTAAAATTTGAATCTTGGTAAGTGCTTGAGTAGAGTTTTCTTTTTCGGGATTTATTGAATTTATTTGAATTTGATTGATTTGAATTTGGAGCTATTCAAAAAAAAGAAGAAAAAAAAGAAAACCACCCCCCTCCCGCGGCTGGGCAAGCACCGCGCCCCGTCGCCCCGCTCCTGCTCCCGCTCCTGCCTTCGGCCCAGCGGCCCACTCCGACACCGGCCCAGCCACCACAACCCCCTCCCCTTAAACTTTTCCCGGCCGGGCCGCGCGCGGGCGCGAGACAGCCCAGCGCGGCAAAAGGCCGTGTTCGCTCAATGTCACACCGCCCTCCGTCATGCACAACTCTGCCTCGCCGCGTTGTGTCCGCGCTCGAGCTCGACGTCAGCCGCTCTGCCGCGTCGCCGTCGCTCGACGGAGACCAGCCGATTGACGGCACGTCGCCCATGCTACCAGCTCCCGCGCGTCACCCACAGCACCCAGCTCACGTCACGTCGTCACGTTGTGCAGCAGAGCTCGCCCACCTCGAGTAAATGCCGCCACCTACTCTGCCATTGACCGGTCGCCGCCGCGCCATGCTCCTCCGGCCGTCCAGCCGACTATAAAAGATCCCCGAGCAGCCTCCTGACCTCACTGTGCCACACCGCAGCTCGCAGGTCGGTTTCCCTGTCCCTCTCACGACCAATTTCCAGTTCCCCTCCGACCTCCGCCGTCGCCGCACCGTCGAATTGCTTGCCGCTGGTCACCGGGGCTACAGCACCACCGCCACCCACACTACCTCTCTAGCTCGTCGGCACAGTCGAATCACTCACCTCAAAGCTTCGCGCCAAGCACCACCGCTCGCCACTGCCACCCTCACGCCGCCGGGCACTGTCGCACGACCTTTGGCCAAGCCAACCGCACACGCGTGAGCACAGCACCCGCTCACTGCCTCTTGCGCCCCCGCGAAAGTGGAGTAGCGCTTCGATGCACCTCGTCGCCGTCGCGACACCGGCCGCAACGCGCACACGCCGTGCGAGCCCCGCGCCGCACCGACCGCGAGTAGCTAGGCCGCTAGCGGGTTGCACCTTCCACGCCCCCGCGCCTGGCCCTCTGGCCCGGTGGGCCGCGCCCACTAAGCAGTGGGGTCCAGGCCCAAGCGTCAGCATCACAACCAAAACTGCTACGGCCACCCACTTCAGTGCACACAGAAATTTATTTTTAGCCCATTTTTAATCCAAATAAATTCCCAAAAATTCTAGGAAAATCCCCACCGTGCAAATACACCCCTACACAGTAAAAACCCACTTAGCAAAGCCCTAATTATCACCACAAATATTCACATTAGTCCTCGAATTTATATTAAATTACAAAAAGGCCCTACACCTTATTTTCACCACTATTATCGCACATCACCTCCGATTACCGAAGTCTTTGCACCATTAGAACCGTAAAACCGAGCCCTGCATTATAGAGCCACCTACCACTCCGAGAACTTTTGTTGAATTTGGTGTTTGTTCGATCTTCGTTTTGTGCTCCCTCCTTACCATTTATTTATTTATTTACTACCGCTTTCTCGTGTAGACAACAAAGCACTCAGAGACGAAGAGACCGACGACCTGGAGTACGAAGAAGAGCCCGAGTACGCTTTTGAAGGCAAGTCCTAACCTCTTGACCATCTTGCTCCTAGTTTTTGTGATGCACCTATAGACCTGTATGCTTGCATGTTCGTATTTATATGTTCAAAATATTGTGTAGATACAGACCTACTTGCTATACACGTATTTATACTTATGTCAGTAACTAGCTCCTCATAAGTACAAATACTGCCTTGCTACTGGATTGTAAATCAAACCTTGCTAACCCTAGGGCTTCGTTCATTAAAATCTTTTAATGAATGGAAAGTTGCCTTGATAGTAGAACGCTTAGGAACCCTTATACTATACAGTGCATCGCCACACCATACACCAATCATCTTATGAAATGTGTTAAAATGAGTTTGGTGGTGTGTGTAAAATAAAGTGAGATGGGTGTTAGTGCAACTGGTGCTATGTGATGGGAAGGGATGATATTTTTGGTCGTGGAGCGGGCTCCTAGAACTATGTGCTGTGTGTAGGCTTCAGACCAGTCCACCTATCGTGGATGAGCGCCGCCCCTGTCGTATAAGGACCGGTTCATCGGATCTCAACATAGTGATTTCGTGAAACCACAGAACCTGTCTGGGCGAGACTCACTCCACCCCCTTGGTCGTCCACTTTGACCCCTAAGGCGGTCGGATGGTACACAAGTCGCAGGAGCAGACGTGAGATACTCACGGTTCGATCTTCGATTACAGCAATAGCCCGCGCCATGGGATCGTATTCCCACGGGTATAGCCCCCTGGTTTTTATAATTGCCTGTCTGTGTGGGGTCCCAGGGAGTAGACGTGGATGATCTAGACCCACAGTCTGGCTACAGGAATGTGCTATCGCGTCATCGGGGGCAGCAAAACCCATGAGGGATGACCCCTGTTAGTATCTTGAGGTGGACTTTGTGGACACTTTGGTGTAGTTGGAGTGAACGTTATGCGACTCTGTTGATCAAGAGGAGCATAATCTGTGGGTACAGTGTACAACCTCTGCAGAGTGTATAATCCATCTGAAATGTCCGTTGTCACGGTATTGACATGTTGCAGCTTGGGCTCACAATGATTAGTCTTGATCATCATCCTTGATAGTGTGAGTGGGTGTAGATGCCCGTGTTTTAGAAGGTACCTAGATGGGATAGTGGAGGCCCATCCAGATAAAATTTGGGAACTAGCGGGAATGGAGACTACTCTCCTAGGTCCACCTATTAAAATACTGATAGATTTAGGAACACTTCCATCCCGGTTTTGAAAACTCTTCTGTAGAGAAGCCTGCACAAAACTGGCCTTTCGCTAAAAGGAAAAACCCTAGCCTCTCCTCGATGACCCTGAAAGCATGAATATAGCTATGTACGAGGTCAGAGCTTACTGAGTACTCTTGTACTCACCCTTGCTTTTATCGCTTAGATAGAGAAGAAAATGAAGCTGGCCTCGATGGCGATGAGTAGGAACGTCCTGCGCGCAAGTTTGCATGTGGTTTTGCTTCTTGCTTTCCCCTTTTATATAATGACTGTGCGAGAACGACTGATGCACCTCGCTGGCTTGTAACCTAAGTCTTGGATGTAAGACTCTATTTGAGACAATATATGTAATATTACTGGTATGAGCTGTGTATCCACGATGTTCGTGCGTATCAACTACTGATCCAAGGATTGGTACGTTGTTCATGAGATATCCCAGAAATTGGGTATGACAAAACCACGGATTGGACGATGGGGCCCAAAAGCGCCTTCGACCGTCTCATGGCTAAATACAAGAATCAAAAGATCGATTTGAATAATCGGTCTATGAAACGGCCAAGGTCGCCACCTAGGAAGGAGATGAGGCCAACCATGAATGCGCATGGGCCCCCTCCTCCTTTTCCTTCACGTGGCTTCAAAGTGACGCCACAATGGTTCCATCCTATGCCTTGTCCGCTGTTTTCGGTGTGGCATCCATATATGGGATCATAGATGCACGCGTCACCAATGCCCATACCATCGATGCCCGTTCCGACAATGCCATACCCGTCGTTTCATACGGGGTGGAACGGGCCAAGAGAAGATGTCTTCACAAAGCTCTCCAATCCTATCTTGGATTGGACGGATTCTCGACCGATCAAGGCTCAAGGAGGGAGCTCCACCACCGTGCCTAAGCAAGGATGGCGCCCAAAGCATGGTAATGAACTTGCTCCCTCCATTGTTGTTCATCAAGAGAGTGCATCTGGAGGTGTTTTGAAAATCGGCACAATCGATGTCAAAATCAAAGGAGTTTTCACGAGACCGATCATTTTGGATAATCCGGTCGAAAAGACTTCACATGATCATGAAGCTGGCAACAGAAAGAGCTCCTCCAAGTACACGCAACTGAGGTGGTGTCCGCCTGGCTTGACCCACACTCAAAAGAGGAAGCTCCAAAGGCTGCGTCTCCGAAATATGTGAGAGGAGGAGGCGGAGAAAAGGAGGGACGAGGTCTTCAACGAGATCAAGCCGATGGTCCCTCAAGGTAAGTAGTGGAGGGTTAAAGAGCCTGAAGCTCTGACTTCCCCGGTAACGAAGGAAGCGAAGGCTACTCCAAAGCCACTTGGTTTGGCCGACACCGTCTTGGGAGAGGACTCCACAGCGCCCTCACCCACGGGAGACGTCGACATGTCTGAGTTCGACGACAACAACCTCTTGGACTACGAGCCTACACCACCTCGGGAAGGTATGGACATTAACACCATTTGCTTATCCCTTTCCAATTATTCGCTTATAGAGGAAGAAGAAGTCATGGCACAATTCGACTTTGGGCCAAAAATTGATATCTTCAAAAAGCCCGAGGAATCAGAGAACCATTAGAAACCTCTCTATGTGAGAGGTTATATTAATGGTTCACCTATTTCTCGCATGCTTGTAGACGGTGGTGCTATTATTAATCTAATGCCATATTTTTTGTTTAAGAAGCTAGGTAAGGCCGATGACGAGCTCATCCGAACCAACATGACTTTAAACGGTGTGGGAGGAGACCCTATCGAGGCTAAAGGGGTCGCTTCTACAGAACTCACCGTTGAAAGCAAGACCATGGCTATTGCTTTCTTTGTTGCCGATGTGCGCGGTAGTTATAGCTTGATCTTAGGGCGTGATTGGATTCATGCCAATAGATGTGTTCCTTCTACCTTACACCAATTCTTAATATAATAGATTGGTAATAATGTAGAGGTGGTTCATACGGATGCATCGGCTTGTGTTGCTATGGTCGAATCATCTTCTTTGCCATATGACGCCGTTAAGTGCTTGACCGATTTAGACTTGACGGATTATGATTTTCTTAGTGTAACTAGAGATAGTTTTGTACCAGTCAATGTAAAGCCGATGGAGAATTGGCTCAACCATATATTATGATTTAATGGATTCTAATCTTGATTGGTTGCAAAAGAGAGTGGAACACTATCGGTCCAATATGAACGATATGTGCGAAGCTATCGAGGAAATAGAGGATATGGATAAGTTAGGACAAGGATTCACATCAGTCGATCCTCTTGAAAACGTGAATCTTGACAGCGATGATAATACGAGACCAACTTATATAAATAAAAATCTGAAAGACGATTATAAGTTGAAGCTAATCGGTTTACTAAAAGAATATGTGGATTGTTTTGCATGGTCTTATAATGAAATGGCCAGGCTGAGCCTCGAATTAGTCGAACATCGGCTTCAATAAAATCTAGTTTTAGACTTTTTAAGCAACCGATGAGGAGGTTTAACCCGAATATGCATGATCAGATTAAAGAAGAAATTAACCGATTACTTGATGCAAAAATCAAAAGACCTTGCAGGTATGCGGAGTGGATATCCAACATCGAGCCGGTGGAAAAGAAGAACACTGTTAAGATTAGAGTTTGCAGTGATTTCAAAAATTTAAATAGAGCTACTCCTAAAGATGAATATCCTATGCCCATAACTGATATATTGATTAATGATGCTTCCGGCCATAGAGTTAATAGTTTTCTTGATGGTAATGCGAGATACAACCAAATTTTCATAGCCGAAGAGGATATGTCTAAAACTGCTTTTAGATGTCCGGGTTTTGTAGGATTGTTTGAGTGGGTTGTTATGACTTTTGAATTAAAGAATACGGGTGCCATATATAAAAGAGCTATGAATTTTATCTTTCATGATTTATTTGGTGTTATCATGGAGATTTACATAGATGATGTGGTGATCAAATCGGCCGCTTTAGATTCTCACTTGGCCGATTTGCAACTTGCCTTGACCGAATGCGTCGTTTCAGTTTGAAAATGAATCCGTTCAAATGTGCTTTTGGTGTATCGGTTGAAAAGTTTTTAGGCTTCATAATTCATGAAAAGGGTATAGAGGTAGATCCTAAGAAGATAGAGGCAATTAGGAATGTGCAAGCTCCTACTTGTAAGAGATAGTTCCAAAGCTTCTTAGGAAAAGTGAATTATTTAAGACGATTCATTTCCAACTTGTCGGGAAAGATTAATGCATTTACTCCTATTCTTCGGCTAAAGAAAGAGGCCGAATTTACTTAGGGAGCAAAACAGCAAGAAGCTTTTGAAAGGATCAAAGAATACTCTGGTGCTTAGGGCGCCTAAGGGAGGAGTCCCTTTCCGTTTTTACGTAGCGGCGGAAGATGATGTAGTTGGTGTTGTTTTGACACATGAAGCGGAAGGAAAGGAGTATGCGATCACGTATGTGAGCCGGCGGTTGACTGGTGTGAAAACAAGGTACACTCTCTGTGGGCACCCCATTTCTGAGATGCACTATGATACACGCATCAGTCTCTGGATCAGTAGCTGATACGCACAACACAACAGAATGTATATCAAAAGCATACATCGAAAAGAAAAACTAACCTGAGACATGACTTTTAGCATCAACACCGTGAGGATCTCTACGATCCTACACCAGTCGTCCAACTAAAAGTAGAGCAGGTAGCGAAACACCAGGGCCCAAATCCACAAGCAGACTTGAGAAACAGAACGAAAACCAGCACGTCACCTACGCGATCCTCCCTGTCTAAAACCACAAATGCAGGCGGTGAGTACATAAGGTACTCAGCAAGCTCCAACACTAAGCAAAGGTATAAATATAAATGCACATTGGTTGTAGCAAGGATGAGGCAGCAGGGTCCATGTTGCAAAAAGCCAGTTTTTTATAAGGTTCATTACAGATGATTTTCAAAAGGGAGTGAAAACATTTATTGTCCATATTTTAATAAGTTGGACCTGGGAGAGTATAAACCATTTTCGCCAGTTCCTAAGTTTTAACTGGAAGGGCCTCCACTATCCCCTCCAAACACTTTCTAAAACACAGGTAGCTACACCCACTCACACATCAAGACAGTATAGAAAATCTAATCGTATGGTAGTCGAACAATAGCATGTCAATACCGTGACAACGGCCTATCCGGAAGGATTTTTAACTCTGTAGAGGTTGTACACTGTACCTACAGGTTATGCTACTCCTGATCATTAGAGTTGCATAACACCTATCCCACACCTACGCAGTTTTCCATAGATTCCACCCAAGGTGCAAACAGGGGCCATCCCTCGGAGTTTTTTCAGGCCAACGATGATGCGTCGGTACATTCTCGGAGCTGGGTCATGAATATCTACTGCATTTACGCTTTTTCCTGGTCCCCTCCAATCTCGGGTATTACCAAACCAGGGGCTATATCTGTGGGCTTACGCTCCCATGACGCGGGCAATTACCGTCGACGGCCAGGCAGCGAGTCGTCTCACGCCCTTCTCTTGTTCTCTTGTGTCTTTACTGCAGACCCCCTAGTGGTTCGATGTGAAAAGAATACGTAGAGGGAATAGGTCCTGCCCAAAATGTACAGGTTCTGTGGTTATACGGAAATTACTATGTCGAACGCTAACGAACCGGTCCTTATATGGCAGGGGTGGCGGTCTCGTCCACGGCAGGTGGACCACAGCGAAGCCTACACACCTATCACCATCACCTCAGGTGAGCCCCACCCCACGGCCAGAAACATCCCCTCTTCACCTAGCACCAGTTGTTCTAATCCCGCCCCTTTTATTTACACTCACACCACCAAACTCTTTTAATTCATTTTGCAAATTAACGGTATATGGTGCGGCGGTGCGGAGCACCGTAAATGGGGTCCTAAGCAGATCTAATAACAAGGTAATATCCGTTCCGTAAAACTATCTAGGAACGGAATCTCTATGGTTATCAAGGACACGTCATCAATGGTTTTCAAAGAAGGTATTCATATCTATACAGCAAGTTACTGACATAAATATAAATATCTAAGAACAAGTAGGATTATGACTAATACAATGTTTTAATCCAAAATATCATGCATAGCAGAATAAATAGGCACTATAGGAGCATTAGCAAATTATAGGTTCCAATATGAGGTTAGAGCTTGCCTGCAAACTCTTTAATCTTTAAGCTTGAGGTTGGAGGCTTCTTCTTCAAGATCTCAATCTCCAATCTCTGGCTTCGCGCCCAATCTATGAGCTTCTCTTCATACGTAGACCTTCTGGTTCCTCTTGAGGCATGACTCTTCCTTACACTCAACGTTATCTACACGAAGAAAAAGCCTAATAAAACTACTGTGAAAGAAACAAAACTCAAGTAGGAACGATAAAATCCAAAGAACTCCAACTAAGAACCAGATAACACCGCGAGAAAAACTTAGGGCAAGTCATGCATATTGCGGTGCCTATTGACTTAAAGTGAGGTTCAGTGAAGGGTTAACATGCATTCTCGCTAGTACGAGCGGAGACGCGGTGTGTAGCTTATGTCATTTTGTGCATACCTTAATTTAGAGCTATTAACTAAATAATTATATCGTTTATGCTAATAGGTGGTACGTGCACTTGTGCAGGTAAATTGCATATAGGTGCCGTCTAGTACTTTATCTAAGTATAGCATGCATGGATCCTACTGTGATTAAAAGATTAATTACTTTAATTCCTAATATGTAATTGCTTCCTAATGATTAATTACTTGACTTTACAATAACTAAACTACTACACTAGGTAGATGACGTCAGCTAGGGTGCGGTGGAGAGCCTAGCACTATTGTTAATTATCTAATTTATTTACATATTGGTGGGTCATCCTAAGTGATCAACAATTAATTACCTATTGTAATTTATATAATTAACTACTAATGCTAACTGGTAGTACATGTACTAATACGTGCCGCTGCGTGGGTGAATGCAAGGTAGATGCTTAGGCTGCTATTTAAGTATTTACTGACTTACCAATATTTAGCTATCAGTATTTAACTACTAATCATATATAATTCTAACCTTAAATTAGATTACTTAGTGCTAACTTGGGTATGCATACTAATGTGTGCTAAATAAAATGAAGTTATGCTAAGATGGAGTGCACATTTGCTTATTATGAATCTATGCTTAGGAATGCATCATAATTAAAGACTTGCACTAACAACGATAAAACCAAAAGAAAAAGCAAGCAATTAAACTCTGCGAAGAACTTAGTAGCAAAACAAACCAGCGAGACCAGATGTTGGCTGAGGTTTGAATGACTTGATGTGGTGGAGCTCGAGATAACGGTTCCAACGACACCAAGATCACTAAAAACAAAGTTGAAGTGTGGCTGTGATGAGGCAATAAAGGTGCTCACGACGGAAGACAATAAAATCCTCATGGACACACAACTCGGCACATGCCCATGGCTGTCGATTGCGTGCCGTCCTGAATCAGAAGATGGACCTCGTGGCCACAAGGTTCGGCCTGTGATCTTGGCCGTTAACTTGATATCGTCGGTGATTTGTGACTGAAATTTGGAATAAGACAGTGTGAACACATGTCTCAGCTTGTGTCCACGGTCTCTGGACACATGGGTGTCCAGAATCGGATAATTATCCGTGGACACGTGAACTGTGAGTGTCTGTGCTCGTGTCCGTACCTATGGACACGTGTTTGTGGTCGTGTCCAGGGTAGACTCGGGCTGTGACTATATCCAAAGTGGACACCAGGCCGTGCCCGTGTTCAGGTACATAAGGCTGTGTGTAGAACTTTGTGCAAGCGTGAGCATGTGCACTTGTGTGGCCGACTCACAGGGTCACGCGGCGACACGGTGTTTGAGCCCTGAGGACACGTGACTGTGTCCGAGGAACGGGTCAACTAGCTACCGTGTTAGGGACACATGCCAACTACCGTGTCCAACCCTCATGTGTGTGTGTGCATGAGAGTTTCTGCAATAACAGAAGTGTACATGGATCTTAGTGTAAAAATGAATAGGACTAAATTGTGAATAATAAGACCCCTGAAGGACCAATCTGTGATCTGATTGTGCCGGGTCTATGAACTAATTTGCAAATAAACAGGTAGCAGGGAGCTTTATGAAAAAGGGACTGGACCTAAGATTTTATGTGGAATAATTAAAGGGCTTCTCTGTAAAGGAGTTTTTACCATCGGCTCCCCTGTCCAGGACGCGGTGGACCGCGGCAGGGGGCCGGTCCATGCCGTCGCCGTGGACCTCGCTGGCGTCCAGGCGGCAGGCCAGCTAGAGGGCCCTGGGCCCCATGCGGTGAAGCACAAGGGCGGCGCAAGAGAGCTCCCTGTGGGGTCCATCGGGCCAAGGAGGCGCAGCAGCGCCCTGCTGACAGGCAGGGTCCGCGCGCGGCACTGGCACACAGCGCCTGGCCGGCAGCGGTGTCGGGGGCTTGAGACTCATCCGGGGGAGCAGGAGAAAGTTGCCGTGGACCTGCCCAAGGGCTTAATCAAGTCGAGGAGGCACCCTTCAATGCCGGCACCGGCCAAGGGCTGCGCACGGCTCAGGCGCATGGCAACACAGGCGAACGACGTCGGAAAAGATTGGGGCTTAGATCGAGGGGCACATGAGCTGTGTGGTGGAGCTACTCATGGCTCAAGAGGGTCGGTGAGGGGCAGCTCTGCGGGGTCAACCTTCTTGGAGACGCGCGAAGGGCCGCCGGCCACGAAGCAGAGGCGACGCGTCAGAGCAGATGGCCGGGCAGAGGCAGAGCGCGGCGATGACGAATGGCGCCAGCTCGCAGGGCAGGCGGAGGCGGCTCGGTTTCAGGTGCAGGAGGGATGGAGCGGCGCGCTGGACCTCCCTGCATCCCCGGTTGCGTCTGAAAGGGGCCGCACAGCGCCGGCGACAGAGGGAGTCGGCGGACAGCATCAGCACATGGCGTCGGGGTGCAGCACGGGCGGCTGGGGATCGAGATTGGGCGCAGCAGGGAGGGGGCTGAGCAGTGGTCCTCGCCATGGGCTCAAGGGAGCGGGGGGCACCCTGCATGGCTCCATCGCCCGTGAAGGGCGACGCGACGATGGCCGGTGCTAGGAGCTGGGGCGGCCGAAAAGGAACGAGGCAAGACTAGAGATCGATTTGGATGCGAAGGTGAAGCAGACGCGTGGAGAGGCAGGTGGCGTGAGTGGCTGGACGCGAGCGGCTCGTGGCAAGGCGCATGGCAGTGCATGCCGGCGTCCGTCTCAAGCGGCGTGGGCAGAGGAAGGAGGAGGCCGCACAGTGCTGGGCCTTGCGCGTGGGCCAGTGCTCCTGGGCCAAGTGCGAGAGGGAGCAGGCTACGGCTGGGCTAGGGAGAGGAGAAAAGGAAAAGAGCGGCCCAATTTGGAAATTTGAAAATTGGATTTGAATTGATATCAAATGAGTTGAAGGGATTTTGAGATTCTAAGAAATTGGTTGGATTTTAGATTCAAATGAAAAGCAAGTAAACAAACGGAAAGAAAAGAGAACAAAACGGGGTCAATCACTTGTCACACTTTCAAATTTTAGTATTTTGAAATTTTCCAATTTAGCTAAGTTTTAATTTAGTGAGGTTTTTGCCTTTTGAAACAGGAAAGAAAAGAGAAGGTGAGAAGTGGAAGGAAAAATGTTAGGGTGATTGTTAGAAAAAAAATTTAATTTCACATTTTTAAATTAACCCTAAAATTTGGGATGCAACACTCTCATCGAGAAACTATGTTTTTCCTTGTATCATGCTTGCACCAAGTTGAGACACTATTTGTTATTTAGTACTTGTGTGGTTGCTTGTCAAACCGATGTTATTAAACATATGTTGTATAAGCCGATTTCTAGTGGTAGGCTTGGTAAATGGCTCATGCATTGATTGAGTATGATTTGGCTTATGAGTCGTTGAAATCCATGAAAGGTCAAATTGTTGCTAATTTCATTGTTGAACATCAGATTGATTTAGAATATGATCTAAATGTTGCTTACGTTACTTTTACCCCTTGAAAATTATATTTTGATAGATCATTTTGTAAAGAGGGTCAAGGTGTTGGTGTTGTTTTAGTATCTCCTCCTGATGCACGCTTTAAATTCTCAAACCGATTAGAGTATGATTGCACCAATAACCAAGTCGAATATGAAGCATTGTTGTTCAATTTAGAGATGTTAGAGTCCATGGAGGTTAAGCATGTAGAGACTTTCGGTGATTCATTGTTAGTAGTGCAACAAATTTCTGGAAATTTTCAATGGTTAGACATATCATTAAGTGTCATCTTAGATAAGGATCATTAAGTGCCATCTTAGATAAGTGTCTAGACATCATTAAAAGAATAGATAAATTCAACATACATCATGTGCCTAGGCTAGAAAACAGTGAGGCCAATGAGTTGGCTCAACAAGCATCGGGTTACAATGTTAGTAAAAGTAGATTTTCAGTCAAACAGAAACCGATGCTTGAGGTATTGGAGCTAGACCATTCGGATACTAACACATCAAGCTGTGATGGTGCCGAATCGCTTGATTGGAGATCACCCATAATTTCATATATTTGTAGTCCAACCCAAAGTGTGGATAGAAAGGTTTGACATGTACCTTTCAAATATACTTTGTTTGATGGTGACTTATACCGCCAAACGGGAGATAATTTACTGTTGAAATGTTTGGGTGAGGATGAAGCCAAAGTAGCTATGGGAGAAGTTCATGAGGGCATTTGTGGTACGCATCAATCAGCTCTGAAAATAAAATAGTTACTAAGAAGAGGTGGGTTCTATTGGCCAACCATGATTGCCAATTGTTATCGTTACTACAAGGGGTGCAAAGAGTGCCAAAAGCTTGGCAATGTTCAATTGGCGTCCGATGCTATGATGAACCTCATTATAAAACCATGGCTGTTTCGAGGATAGGGATTGGATTTTATAGGGCAAATACGTCCTCCGTCTTCGAAGAGACACCGCTTCGGATTAGTAGCAACGGACTACTTCACCAAATGGATCGAAGCGGTGACTCTCAAGAACATGACGCACAAAGACGTAATTAAGTTTCTTACCGAGGATATTATTCATAAATTCGGCATACCGCAAACTTTGACTACCGACCAAAGTACTTCTTTTATGTCTGGTCATGTCAAAGAATTTGCCGAATCCTACAGGATTAAGATACTCAATTCATCTCCATATTATGCTCAGGCCAATGGTCAGGTCGAGTCTAGTAATAAAACATTAATTAGACTCATTAAGAAAAAGATAGAAGACTATCCCAAGAGGTGGCATGAAGTCTTATCGGAAGCTTTGTGGGCTCATCGGATATCTAAGCACGGGGCAACTAAGGTAACACCTTAGAAACTTGTGTACGAACAAGAGACCGTTTTACCTGTCGAGGTAAATCTAGGATCTCTAAGATTAGCTAAATAAAATGATTTATCCACTGATGAGTATATAATTCTAATGCTAGACAGTATCGATGACTGATAAGCGTTTGAATGCCTTGAAAGAAATTGAGAGAGACAAGGTTAGAGTTGCTAGAGCCGATAATAAGAAAGTGAAAGTCATAACTTTTCTGATGGGCGAATTGGTTTGAAAAACTATTCTGCCTGTAGGCTCAAGAAGCAACAAGTTCGGAAAATGGTCTCCTAGTTGAGAAGGGCTATACCGAATAGTAAAAGTCATCGTCGAAAATGCATACATATTAGAAAATATGAGTGGAGAGTCATTGCCTAAGGCCTTTAATGGCCGGTACTTGAAAAAGTATCACCCAAGAGTATGGCAAGAAGCTTAGAGGAAGAATGGCTGATATAAAAGATATCATCGTCAAGAATGGTGCAATGGCCGATGAGTTGAGAAAACCATCATCCTTAGGTGTTTTTCGGGTGCTTAGAATGCTTTACGGTGTAGAGACTTCACCAAAAAGCAAGGAGGCATATGTTGACACCCAAAAAATAGCCTCACCGAAGTGTCCGGTACAATGCCAGAGCCTTCGGTAAGCCCTCTCAGGTTTAGGCACTTCGCCCACCAGAGTATCTAACACTGTGCTGGACTGTCCGGTAGGCCTTCTCGGGTTTGGGTACTCGGCCCACCGGAGTGTCCGACATTTTATCGGATTGTTCGGTAAGCCCTCTCGGTTTCGGTGTTTTGTACATCGGAGTGTCCGGCATAGCGCCGGAATGTCCGGCAGGCCCTCTCGGGTCTCTCGGATTTACACGACCGATCCTCCGGCGTCATACTGGAGTCTCTGGTTACCAGAGTGTCCGGCACTTTACCAGAAACTCCGGTAATGTTGATTTAGAAAAGTTTTTAGCAGATCAATTCCAAATTCTTTTCTAACTTAAGAGATCTATTGCCCTGCGGGATAAGACCATTCCACCTCTATAAAATAGAGGCCTATGGCCGGTTGAGGGGTATTGCAATCGATCAAACCATTTGCCTTTACATTTTGCCCTTCTTTAACCCTAATCTCCTCACTCGACCGCCGTTTTGCTGTTCTTCCATTGTCTCGGCGATGTTTGAGGACGATCCGGCTGGCTTTATCGAGTCCGGATCAACCCTAGGACGATCCTCCGACGGGGTCCCGCTTGAGGCTGGATTTTCCAGGTGCTGCCCAAACCCGGCGTTGAAGAAGCACCGGCGTTCCCGCACATGGGCGTGCAAGCGGTGTGTTGACCCAGACCTGATTCGACGTCAACAAGGGGGTAAGGTCCAAGTCGTCGATCACGAAGTTTCCACCTTGCAAGATTATTACCTATGAATTGATCTTAAGTTTTATATACGGAGCCGGTAGAATGGTGTGGATGGGTTGCCATGTAAGAAGAAATCCATCTCCAGAGAGCATGAGATTGTTTCAGAATCGGTTTCATGCCAAGATATTATTGAGTTGTATGCACCAACTAGTTAAGCCCAAAAGCTTAAGCTGATAGGGAAAGACGGGCAATTCACTTGTACTCCAACACTCTTTCTCACGTGCTGCTCTCGTGGGTGCAAATGTGAAATAGGAGTAAGCTACAATTTATTTTAATAAATTATGCCCACTAGGATTTGAACTCGAGACCTCTGACTCTGATATCATATTGAGTAGCATGCACCAACTAATTGACCCCAAAAGCTTAAGTTGATAGAGAAAGGTGGACAATTCACTTATGCTCCAACAGATATACCCTCTAAATATATAAACAAGTTACCATACTGGGCACTAGCCTTCGCAACTTTAATTTTCAGGTCCTCTTCCACCCAATAGATTCGGCTCCAGATCATACTTTCACAAATTTGTGAAGAATCCTAACATTTTCTAAGCTACCACTATATTCACTCGATATTTGTTTCCAATATTCGACGGCGTGCACACTACGACAACAAGTAGTCTGGCAACGTCTCTATGCCAAGCCACTTGCATCCGGCGTCCGACATGGGCGAGGATGAGCGGGCCGACGAGAGCGACGAAGAGTGGTCGAACAGCACAGACGCGGAAGACTGATAGCTGAATGCAGAATTTGTTGCTTGATCTGTGAGTCGATCCTTCTCTTTAATCAGCGAGGAAGGTAACTACACTTAAAATATATTTTGAGTTAATTAATTTCTATTTGAGTTATTTGGAATATATTCTTTAATCTTTATCATGCCACTTGCTCAAAGGTTCATCCTTTTGATCAGAGGTAGCAACAGTTCAATGCTGAAACAGTGTCTAGATTGAAACGCTTCAGCAAAATGCGCAAATAAACACTTCTAGATATGTATGAGATGATGCTTGGTAATATTCTGTTTCAGGAATTGCAGGTGATGCTTGTGCACCAGATCCTGAGGGTTATACAAGACGATCTAGTGTGCTGTCTATGCAAGAACACGACGACAAGCACGTACTAACAATCATGCAAGTATTCAGAACTCCCTTTTTCTGGATAGCATCAACGCTCAGCGTCAATCCACAACAGCAAAAATGATCTTTCGGTGGAGGATAAAAGCAGGGCATCAGCATCAAACCACCACACAATAATTTTCCGAGCATTTCTATGAACAGGGTATCTATCGGCAAAAGGTTATTCCATCAATTATTAGCACACATTGTCTTGCCACTCGCACATGTACAGTCCAGATTGAGTACCGAAATATAGAGTACGTAGATAAACAGTCACCCAGCTAGATGGTACGAAATCCAAACTTAAAATTTTTCGGGTACGGAGGGAGTACTACAAGTACTCAGAAAATTGTTATTTTTGCAGATGCGAACCATGCTATTTGTGAATGCATTGTCTAATTGCGATTGGGTGATGTGATTACGGTTCTTCATATACACATTTGACTGTTGTAGTGTCAAGGCAGCCGGCTGGGCCTTCCCTTTGCAGAAAAGAAACAATAATTTAGTAGTAAATTGGATTGTCCCACGAGAACATAATCTATTTCAACAAGCATCTTTTAGGTCGAGTCGGTCGGTATCTTTGCCAAGATATTATGTATAGACAGTTCATTGCGTGTTACTTCGATAAATGGCATCCCAACTATGTTAGAACTACTATGAGATCCTAGTGTACTTCGATAAAT
The DNA here is from genome assembly GCA_001602275.1 of Zoysia japonica. NCBI lineage: Eukaryota > Viridiplantae > Streptophyta > Magnoliopsida > Poales > Poaceae > Zoysia > Zoysia japonica. The sequence goes on from BCLF01000239.1 coordinate 54,507, forward strand.
GGCATCTTAATGCTCCTGTCTCCAACAAAATCACATGATAATTCTTCACTGAATAAATGATAATTAATGCATGAGGTATAAATAAGAAAAATACCTTATTGTATCGATAATAATGGAGGTCGCGATGTATGACAAATCATGAAGAATAATGTATTACACGGAACAATGGAATTCATGACGTAATTAATATTGTTCGAGATCAACACAGTACAGATCAGCATAGATCCACTGATGCAAACTCTCTCTCTCTCTCTCTCTCTCTCTACACCAAACTATATATCTTGTCACTCTGACATTAACTGTTATAATGGTAAATATGTATTGGTAGAAGTAGGATGAACAGCCATCTAATTGCCAAAGATGGATATGCAAATGGCTGGGGCTTCTCGCAACAGGAACGTCGTCCCTGGAACACCCATTCCAAAAGCATGCAGTTTATTCGTGCACAAGCCATGCATCATCGATCAAGGGAAGCTTTTGAGCT
>BCLF01000240.1:0-30473 GCA_001602275.1 Zoysia japonica
CGCTCACCTGCCTCGCGGCGCGACGCTCCGAGCTGCGCACCGGCCGCCCGCCTTCCAACCTTCGCGATCCGCTGGCCGCCGCAAGTGCCACGCCGCCGCCGTTATGACGGCTAGGGTTAGGGTCCGTGGTGCGGTTCATTCAGGCACCGTGTGGAAGCGGACGAGCCGGAGAGAGATGTTGGAGAAGAGGAGGGCAGTGGTGTCCATTCACTTTTGCGTTTGTGAAAGAAAAATTGAAAAAGACAACAGGCTTGGGGTCGTGCTATGCAGGGGCTCGCAGAGGATTAAGATGTGGCATTTTCTGGAGACGTTTCTTACTGATGGCCTACTCTGGATTCCACCTCTTATGCATGGCTTTCGTTGAATTGTCCCAATACAAGCGAGCAGCAGAAAAGGCGACTGGAGAGGCGAGCTAGGTTTTCGTGGCCCCGGTGCGGGAGCCAGCTCGCAAGTCACGCCACCGCCGCCGGAGCCAGCTCCCAAGATGGGCTACCGCCGTTGTCTGAGCAGTCAAGTCTGCGCCGGTGCCGCAGGAGCTCGATTGGTGCCGCAGAAGCTCGATTCGTGCCGCCGTAGGCTCGATTCGCGCCGGAGCTTGAGCAGCCGGATCCTAGGCCAGCAGATCTGGAGCCCCTTGCCACCATGGGACCTTCAGCAGCCGCCTTTCGACCCTCATCACCATCGACCCTTCCTCCAACGAGTTCTGGGAGCAACCCTTCCTAGCACAGCAGACAAGCAAAGGTAACTTGTACATGATTTTTAATCTTTCTGCAGCGAGAATTCTAATGTTGGATTTGATTAAAAAATGCAAATAAAAAAGAAATAGTTGCATAGTCTATTAGATAAGTAATGTTATATGTTGTCTGTTTAGATGAGACAATGAAAAAAGTCCGGAAACCAGTGCAAAATGGGATGCCCATGCAGCCAATGTTTTCAATGAGATTTGTGTGCAACAAGTGATTGCAAATAACAGGCCAAATGGTTGCCTAACAACAGAGGTTATGCTAACCGTATGGCCCAGTTTAATGAATGCTTCGGCAGGAATTACACCCGTACTCAGCTGAAAAATAGGTGAGATTCCTTGAAAGCTGATTATACAACAACATGGAAGACATTAAGGCCCTCTTTGTTTGAGCTGGAGCTTTTGAGCTTTTAGAAAAGCTGGCTGGTGGCTAGTTGAAAAGCTGGCAGATAAAATTTAGATGTTGGCTTTTGTAATATACATTTAGCTTTTCTGCACACCAAAAGCTGGAAAAGCAACATTTAGTGAGCTTTTCAGTTTTTAGTTCATTTCTGTAAAAGCTAGCTTTTCAGCATTGCAAAAGCGAGCTTTTCAGAACCGTGTTTGTTTCAGCTTCCCAGTTTTCAACCTTTCGACTGGAAAAGCTAGCTGAGAAGTTGAAACAAAGAGGCCCTAAATCTAGGAAGAGATTCTAGAACTGGCACTATTGCTGCTGATGCTACCTGGTGGGCAGAAAAAATTGCGGTATGCAATCATATTTTTTTAATGACATGGCATCCATAGTAGTTAAATTGTAGTTTGCTGATATTTCTGTTATATATTACAGGCGATCCCAGGATGCAAAAAGTTACCCACAATGTTATATATTGCAACATGCACAAATGAGTCCGCAATGGTGCCAGGGGCAGATGATGTGACCCACATTTTTGGTGAAGTTAATGGAGGGAGTAGCCCTGCTGTAACACCAGTTGTCAATAGGCATTCTAACAAAAGGGCTATGCAAGTATTGCCAGCAAATAAACCTAAAATAAATTTAAGCGACTTGTGGACACACAATCTGAAAGTTCACTAAGTTTTAGATTGTGTAACCCGTTTGGCTGCTCATAATATCAATCCTTAAGATAGTACCTTTGCTGTAGTACATACTAAGTTTCAGGAGCATAGGTCTTAGCCTCATTTCAAAAAGTGTATTGGTGCTATTGATGGCACTCATATTCTAGTCACTGTGCCACTTTCGGAGCAAGTAGTGTATATTAATCGGCATGGATATTGTAATCAAAATGTTATGGCTGTTTGTGACTTTGATACGAGACTTACATTTGTGGTGGCCGGATGGCCTGGATCAGCTCATGACACATGTATATAGAGGGATACTTTGATGAAGTTTCATGATAAGTTTCCACATCCTCCAGGAGGTGTTTTTCACTTATTTTTTCCCCATCTCTAATAGTGGTTGTTAAAAATAGTGAACATGCTCATATTTGCATTTGATTTCTATGTAAGAAAATTCTATCTTGTTGACTCAGGTTATCCAAACCGAAAGGGTTATTTAGCACCCTATAAAGGTCAAAGGTACCACATTTCAGAATTTCACAATGGCAGTCAACCAAGTTGTCATTGAGCATGCATTTGGGGTTCTCAAAATGAAATGGCGCATTTTCTTAACGTGCCGAGTTATCCAATGGAAAAACAAAAGAAAATCGTGGTTGCTTGCATGGCTTTACATAACTTTATTAGAGAGAGTAATTTGCCTGATGTGGATTTTGATAATATGTCAAATGAGACATATGTTGATGGTGATATTGGACCAAACACCAATGACGTGGATGAAGGAGATATGGGTGATGTGCGTGATGCTATTGCGGCAACCTTAGCTAGATATTAGTGTTAGTTGTAAGTGATAGTATTTTGTGCCTCAAAATGGCAAAACTTCAATTTGCACAATCTATGAATATTTAATATTCACATTGTACTGTGATAGTCAAATATTAATGTTCATGAAATCCCTCTTAGTATTAATATGTCTCAATAAATTCTTAAGGGCATTTTGGACATTTCTAAATTGCAAATGGAACTCAGCAGCTGACCAACACAGAAAAAAGCAGATTGCCAAACAGTCAGCTTATTTTAACAGCAGCTTATCTGAGCAGCAGCTTATCTAGGCATCTTAAAACAAGCTGGCTTCTTTTTAAGTTTTATCTGTGCCAAACAAAGACTGTATGAAGTTTTTTTTGTGTAACACGTGATCGAATATCTATTTTCGTCTTAATATTGTTATTTTTTACTAATTAGTTTTTAGTAGTGGTGACATGTCGGTGATAATTATATCTCTATAGTGGCTTTATTGATCTAAAGATATGTTAAACCAAATATGATGTCTGACCTTAAAAAAATGAAATATGATGTTCATTAGGGGTCTAAAAGAGTGACTATTAGGATATCTTCTAAAGCTATTTAGTTTAAGAATATGAACCAAGTTTTCAAAATCATGTCAACTTAATTTTGAATATATAGTTTATTTTTAAAAAACTAAGGCCATGTTTGGTTATTCCTAGCTTACACTACTACAAAAAGGGCCTGTAGTGTCGGATCATAAGAGACTGCAATGTCGGATCCACCAGCCAACACTGCTACAACGACACTGCTACAGACCGCGTGTAGTGTCGCTTAACCCTGACCGACATTAGTTTTTTTTTACCAGAGTCGAGCATGCTGACGTCAGCGGGCCCGACACCACTGACGTCATCACCACTGTCGGTCGCTGATGTCAGCAGGCCCACCGCTGGTGCTGATGTCAGCAGTGTCGGGCCGCTGATCAAATGGATAATTAAAATTAAAAAATATATTGCTCCTAATCTACTCTACTCTCCTTCAATGTTGCACTGTAGCAGTTCCAAAACTGAGAGAGCAGTCCAGATAGAAGCAAAAATGCTAAGCACCTTCAGAACTTAGTTCATATACATTTCTTACACTTTGTTAAAAATACTAAACAGCAGTCACAAATACTAATTTAGTATATTCTATTACAACAGTACAAGTCTTATATCCCATCACAAAAAGAGCCATACTACTCCTAAAAACAAAATGTATAGCAGCTCGTTGTAGCTGTCAATAATTCAGCAAGCAGCTCTCAACATGAGCAGTCCCCAAAAAACAATTATCAAACAACTAATTCACAAAGCAGCAAGCTAACAAGACCAGATAAAAAGCTTCTCAACATGTGGTAAGAAAGAGGCAGAGCAGCATCCTTTCTAAATTCTTCACTATGGAAGTCCTGCACAATCTATTTGAATTGAAATTAAGGCAATAGTTAAGAGCTACGCAATTTAAAGATATTTGTATCATGAATAACATATCATAAGGATAAACCTCAAGTGTTTGGTGAAAGCGTAAGATACTGTGACCTAAAAGAGATAAATATATAACATCAACCTAAAAGAGAGAAAATGATAATTTTTTAAAGGGAAAGACATAGTTAAGTTGGACAAATCCTTAGCACCTTAAACCTGTGCTTCCTTGCTTTCATGCCCGAGCACATCTGCATATGTAAAATTTTAGAGAAAGATGGTATATATACGCACCTAATGTACGCCGTCGGCTTCATGGTAGGAGCTCGCCTGCGTTTTACCGTGGAGTCTAGGGGTGACGACGGGACGGCGGTCAGAGAGGAGGTGGCGCCAGCGTCCTATTCGTCTGGAACGGCTCGGTGGTGGCGGCGGTTTGTGGAAGCTATTGTTTGAGAGAAGCGAGGGCGGAGACAGAGCTTGATTATATAGGGAGGCGTCACGTAACCGATTCGGAACGGGAGCGAGATTTGTGGAGGAGATCGCTGCGAAATCGGAGTCGGTTGGTTCCGAATCTATTGGCCCAAATCTCGTTCGACCGCCTGTCCCGCGCTACCAGCACAACGTACGTCCCCCTTCCGGATATATAGGAGTCAACGTTAACAGGTCCTAATCCCGTTACTTGGCAGCCTAATTACTTCTTGCGGCCGATGCTCCCAGCACCACACGATGATGTTGGCTGAGGTCACCGAGCTCGCCGCGGCGTTCTTGAGGCTCACGAAAGCGCACGGTGCCTCGCCCTGCAACTCGTACGCGGCGTCCTTGAGGCTCATGAAAGCGCACGGCGCCTCGCCCCGCAACTCGTCTGTCCGTGCAACCACCGCTGCCTCGTTCACCGCCGGATGCCCGGAGAGCACGGACTCGACCTCCACGCTGCTGATGTTCTCTCCGGTGCAGACGATCACGTCCTTGGACCAATCACGGATCTTCAAGTATCCGCCCGGATGCATCATGCCGACGTCTCCAGTGTAGAACCACCCGTCGTCGCGTCGTATGGCCGCGTTGGTCACCTCGTCGTCGTTGACGTAGCCGAGCGTGACGCTCCCGCAACGGAGCACGATCTCGCCCATAGTGGAGCCGTCACAGGGCACGCTGCGGCCTGTTTCCAAGTCGATGAAATCCACCTCGGCCATGCTCGGAGTGCGCGCGCCCTGTCGCGCTTTGACACGTGCGCGCTCTGAGTCGGGGAGCTCGTTCCACTCAGCCTTCCAGGTGCAGGAGACCACAAGCCCCGCAGTCTCTATCGGCCCGTACCCGTGACTGACCTCGAAGCCGAGAGCTTCTGTGCGCTGTAGGACAGCCGCCGGCGGTGGCGCACCTTTCCGAGTAGTGGCCGCCGCAGCCCTCGGAGGCGTTCGCCAGCATGTTCAGCACGACGGGCGGGTAGCAGAGGTGGGTGAACCCGTGGCGAGCGATGGCGGCGTACATCGTGGCGGCGGTGACGCGGACCATGCACACGTTGGTGCCTCCCACCACGGTTACCCCCCACGGGAAGCACCAGCCGTTGGCGTAGAACATGGACAGCGCCCACAGGTAGACCGGCCGACGCGGCACGGTCCACTCCACGAGCCAATCATTTGTGAGTAAGTAGATCCCGCGGTGGCCATGCACGACACCCTTGGGCGTCGCCGTCGTGCCGGATGTGTAGTTGAGCACGATCGGGTCCCACTCGCTGATCGTCCGCACCCACTCGAACTCCAGGTCTCCCTTCTCAAGGAGCCCCTCGTACGTCAAGGTCTCGGCAGGGAACTCCTCGTGGGGATCCTCGACGGATATGACTCGCGGAGCAGGGTGCCCAGCTGGGAGTAGCCGGCGCGCCGCGCGCGTCGTGGATTAATGGCAATGACCCCGGGTCGACGAAGACGAGCTTGGAGCCGGAGCGCTTCAGCAGGACGGCGACCGTGCGAGCGTCGAGGCGGGTGTTCATGTTGTTGAGCAGGGTGCCGTTCATAGGCACGCCAAAGTGCATCTCGAACATGGCCGGCACGTTGGGCAAGAGCGCGGACACCTTATTGTCCAAATTGATCGATTGCCAGATCAGTTAGCGCGAACACGCGCGGAAATGACAGCAAAATTCGCGGAATTAACAGATGGCTTACGATGTCGCCGCGGGAGATACCGAGGGAGACGAGAGCCGAGGCGAGGCGGAGGCAACGACGGAACGTCTGGGACCAGGTGAAGACGGTGCTGTCGTAGACAACGGAGGGGCAGTCGCCGAAGACGGTGGCCACGCGCTCCTGGAAGCCCAGCGGCGTGAGCGAGCACGAGTTCGCCAGGTTCGCGCCGAGGGCTGCACCCGTGCCATTGACTTTCGGCTTGGCTTCTTCGAGTGGTGACGAGCTCACCAGAGCAGGGGTGTGTTTAGTTGAGCTGTAACCTGTGAAAAAGCTGTTGTGATATGTGAGTTGTAAAAAAGCTGCTGTAGTTGAAAGCAGCCGTGAGGTTATGAAACTGCAAGATAATATATATAGAGTATTATAATTAAGCGAAAATTTTAATGCAAAAGCAGTTTTAGTGTAATCGGTGCAAACAAACATTCGTGATTATCAGATTACAATACAACCGTTCAGATGCAAGGCAATGGAGGGATTTTTTTGCGAGAACCTAATTTTCTTAGAGACTTTCTGCAAAACTGCACATGTGGACTCTCCACTTATGTGCGGTTTGCACATTTGCACTGAAAACTGTTTTGCAATGAATTTTTCCCCTTATAATTATAGTTATATTATATAATTTTAATTAGATATAATTATAATATAGCTATACTTATATTACTTATTATAATATAGTTATAATTACGTAATGTAATTATAATTATATAATATAATTATGATTATATATAATTATAATATAACTATACTTATATTATCTATTATAATTATAACTATAATTATAATTATATAATATAACTATAATTATATAATTATAAGTATATTATATAATTTTAATTATATAATATAATTATAATTACATTGAATAATTATAGTTACATAATATAATTATATTTATATATAATTATATCATTATTATTATATAATATAATTAAAATTATGTAATGTAATTAAAATTACATTATATAATTATAATTATTTAATTTAATTATAATTATATAATTACTTTTATATATTAATCGACGCCCACAGCCGACAAAAGCAAGTCGAAACCTGTTTTTACTTTTGAACTAGAAAAAAGCTACTTTTTGATAAGAGCTTTTACAAAAATTCATCCCTTTGTTAGGAGCCAAAAGCCAAAGCTTACCGACCAAAAGCATCCCTAGCTCCAGTAGGTTGGTTACCGAGCCTGGCTGGCTGCGGTCAGCTTCTTCCTCTTTACCTTCTTATCATGAGAGGACACGCCCCCAGTGCTTCCTTTGTTCAGGTTTAACTGGAAACTGAAAAAAAAAAAAATCATCCGAGCTACTAGGATTGAAAATCTGAACTTTATGGCAAAGAAAATTGCGACTTTCATAAGAAAATATTTTTTTCAGGAAACCTTCAGAAAACATCAATCCAACTACTAAACTCACCTTAATCCTGAACGAGAAACGACATGAGACCAGGAACTTTCCATGGCGTACCGTAACTATCCGTTGCGTCGCACGAGGGAACTTCAGCTAACCAATCAGTTTCGATGGCCGGGGTGACACTTTTCTCTGCATATACGGCGGCGATTTATAGTATGGAGTACACCATACGCTGCAATAGCGGAGAACCCGCGCGTTCCGCATCAAACAGGTGACCGAGGATTAAGGATTCTTTAGCTTTTGATTCTGTTAAATGATTTTGTTGTTGAAATAATGTTTTTTTTTATTCTCAAACATAAATTCTTAAAATCAAAATAGAGAACCACTTCACCAAAATTAGGAGAAACTAATTTCTCAGCTCTCCGCCTTTTAGTTCATTTCACATAATCACTTCAAAGAATCAGACAACTATCACTTCTCCTGAAAAACTGCGTTTGACACGGCTCTCCTGACAGAATAGGAGCTCTGCTAAAGGGGCACTAATACTTGTTTACGCTCGGATCGGGTCAACATACTGAGAGTACTAGGTCTTGCGGGTCGTAATAGACCAGATCGACGAAGCTGTTAAAACCAGAACTTTCGGTTTTTCCTGATCGATTCAGCAAAGGGATATGTATCATAATTTCGCTGTGAAAAGCGGCTAGGTTAATAGGCAAACCAGCAAAGGGGAAAACAACTCACTTTCGTGACCAAGAATGGCTAGTTTACAAGCAAACTAGCAAAGACCGTCGAATCTTCAACCCAGGAGAGACCTCGTGGGGGCGAGAGGATCGCCGGACGTGCCCTAGATTGGCTAGCAAGCCCTAAGATGCCATTTCTGGTCGCGGAGACCCATGGCTGAACAACATATGAAAGTTGGAAAATAGAGTTAGGATTTGAGAGGTAAAAATGTGAAGGTACGATTGGAGATGTGATTGTTGTCTCTCAATCGACCGTCGCCCTTTCTTTATGTAGAGAGGGTGGACTTATCCTGTGGAGAGCCGGAAACTCCAACAAATCGGCAAGAAATCAAATTTGAAACACATCTCGAAAAAGAAAATCGGAAACTTTCGGTTTCCTTGGGGGTGCAAATCAGCAAAACCGGAACTTTCGGTTGACAAAATCAGAACTTCTAGTTTTGTAGTTGTTTGCATTTTGAAAACTCTATAATTTTCTCGTCCGAGCTCCAAATTAAGTCATCAATATGTCTGTTTTGATCATTTTGGTGAGGGCTACATCTTGAAACCTTCAAACCAGGTATTTGGCTTCATATTCTTACATTTCTAATCACTTCTTTGTTCCTTCTATGAAAATTGATCCAAATGCCATTTGTAACCTAAAAACATGTCTAAACACCAAATTGTGAAATAATTAGAGTTAGCATTGATGTAGAACAATTTTGCTCCTAGTGAGCCTGCCAAAACTGGGACTTCTGATATTGGATCCTCTGGCAAATGGCTGGACGCTCCGGTGGTCGAAACCGCGGTTCTAGAGAAGGTTTGCCGGATACTCCGGTGACAAGCTGGACACTCTGGTGAAAACTTAGCTATTTTTGCCATAGCGAGGCTGCTGAAACCAAAACTTCCGGTTTTACCTAGGTGTCAATTTTGGTTGTCAACATATGACCTCTTGTTTTTGGTAAAGTTTACATACCAAAAAAATTATTTAGACCAAAATTATCGAAGAGTGATAGTTTCTCAAACAAAACATTGGCCATATTACTTTAGAAGATGGTATTCATACCTTAGCCGAATGGAATTAGATACCTCACCACATTCTTGATAGTCAACATTTTTAGCAACAATCCACCTTGTAGTGTCTTCATCACGTATAAGTTTTCACGAATCACCCCAACTCCTTGGATTCGGCAACTAGCTCAACGTCCACTTCTGCATTATTCTCACTCTCCTGCACGATGTTAGACATAGGATAAAAAACAAAAGAGTGCTCTCTTTCTAGTTGTGCTGTTGTAGTAAGAGATAAAATTTAACACAACTCTTCTTTATCGCATTTCTCTTGTGACAAAGGCACATCAGCAATACATTGCACAAATTTGTGATGGTAATTGTTCATGCTTGTATCTTTAGACGATAAAAGTTGATTTTCAGCATTACAAGAAAGAAAATACAAGTGCGATATTGAGAAGTAAGTTTTAGAGATGAGCAAAATTTGGATTTCAGAATTGAGACCTTTCATAAACCTACTTATTATATCTTCCTGACATTCATCTAAACCACCAAACAAGACACAAACCTTAAAGTCATGAAAGTATTCTTTAACAATCATACTATCCTGCTTCAAGTTGTCTAATTTAGCAAGCAAATGATCAGCATAATATGCAGGAATAAAAATATTTCTAAAATAACATTTGAAGTCTTTCCAATATTTTGGAACTTTATTGTGCCTACAAGTATATTTCCATTCAAGCAAAGCACTTTTAGTCAAAACGCTAGAGGCAATGTAAATCTTTTCTTTCTCAGACAAGTCATGTTCATCAAATTCTTTAGCTACATTCATAACCCAATCAATGTATGTATGAGGATCAAATTTCCCAGCAAAATAAGGTATTCACAAACTGATGACATGCAAAATATCATCATTTACCTCATGTTGAAACATCTGCACACCTTGGTGGAGGTGTAAACCACCAGCTCCATTTTTCTTTAGTTTGCCTATCATAGTTAGTAAACAACAAAACAAATTGACAAGAAGCTAGGTTGTGTCCAACTCGGTTTCCCTGGAGCCTGCTCAACTAAGTTCTTACATGTTCTTACCAAACCAACAGGTGTGATTTGAAACCACAATGTCAACAGCCAAGATTAGTGGAGCTATTGACAGGGATACAAACTCTGTTTGCTGTAGAAATCTTTGGAGCTAGGATAGTTTCACTTTGTAGCAAGGGTTAACACAATCAATTAAGCAAATGCAATGTTGAATAAGTGCTCAAAATATCTGTATGAGTTGCTGCAACAAGGAAATGTAGCAAATGGTGCGCTAAGAAAAATGTGACTTGATACAAGCAACAGAAAGATTCTCGCACCAAGTATTAGGAGAGACGCAAGTTGACTACGCAAGGCAGGGGTACAACAAAGCAACAAGTTTCTACCTTAAGTAGTATGCAACAACTTGTCTCAAACAATGAACAGATTTTGTATTTCAGATTGCAGACGCCAGAGCTCTTTTGTGATTACGAAGCGTTCGAGAGGACATTTATGGTAAGGTTGGATCCGTTGGAAAGATAATGTTCTACCCTTGCAGATTGGTGATAAAACATTCCTAACAAAGAACGGATGAAAGAAATATGGCTGTTTTCTTGCGCAACAAATCTGTTACTCGAATCTATTATTTCCAACAAACTCAGATCTGTTATTGGATTGTGCCCTAATTTAAGATGATTGTTTCTTGATTTTCCTTGATGTTTCCTGATTCTGTGAGATCATGGTTTCTAGATTTTTTTTATTTCTTTAATTCTTTTACAGATTGCATCCAAATTTTTTCCAAAGAAAAAGATCGCGTTTCAAATATAGAAAGTTGAAAGGTATGATTATGGAAAGTAAAATATAGTTGAAAACAGCAACTCTAACCGACGCAATTCAGCACAAACTAAACAAAGCAAAATATTAAAAAGAAGATGCAATGGCCAAAAGGTCTAGAACAGCATGAACAAATCAAGTATTTTTCTTGGCTTTTATATGAACAGAAGGAATATGAATGAAACTACAAATTAGAGAGGATAAATCTCACCGAGAAACCTGAAAGCTGATACCACTTGATAAGGGTTGAAGGGCCCGAACTTTCATTCAGATGATAACTTTCGATTTGGTGGAATCGACCCTCACGATCCGACTACAAATGAACAAGTCATGTGCGTCTTAGCAATCGCAGAACAACTCCGAATTGTTATTTACCGTGCTAGACAGCAAGATCAACCTGATCACAAAGATTTATTCCTGCAAGCAATCGAAAAACAAAAAAGAACAAGATGTGACAAATCAGAAATCTCTTAAATGTGGGGTTGTCAAAAGCTGTCTAACAGGTGGTCGTTGGACACAACTGAAGATCAAAAAGTCTGCACAAGAGTTAAACTATAACAAAAGAAAACCCCAATGTTCTTGGTGGAGGTTGTACCTTTAAATATGATGGGGAACGACCAACGGTTGCTGGGGTCATCCTCAAACTCTAAGACGCGTCTCTAATGGGCTCAATTTAATACATGGGCCAACGGCCCAAGTGGGGTGACGCAATACCTTATGTATTAAAACAACAATTGGAGCTAACTCTAAATGGTATAAAGGTGGGCCTAGATCCATTCGAAAGTAGACTTCGTGAGCTTTCCAGTATGCACTTAAACACCCAAATTGGATTCTATATGAAGTCGTGGCTTCCGTTGCACATTTGTACTGTTCTGCAGTCCAAATCCACCGTGAGTGATTGAAGTTCTCATCAAAAGATATGATGTCCACATCGTCCTCTCCCACTTGAATTAGTGTCGTCTTATGTAAGAATCAAGGACATCGAGAAGGGGGTTGAATTGGTGGACTTATAGGACTAAATTCGCTGCAAACTTAAACTATGAGACTTAATTATAAAGAGAAACCCTATGCAATTCTCATAAGCCAAGACCTCTAACAATACTAGTAAAAAGTAAAGACAACAAGCAAGCACTAGCACGATAGCCACCAAAAGTAATCATAAATCAACCTAGCAACTCTACTCAAAATAAAGTGCGGTAAGTAAAGAGAGAGAGTAAGAGAATGCTCAGCGATTTTTCTCAAGGTTTAGGAAGGTAGGCGCCTTCCCCTAATTCTCATTGAACCACTCCCATCGGAGTCTTCGTTTCACCCGTCGTTCTCGGAACGATGCTCACAAGGGTACGCTTCACTCTCGGAGTGAAGACATCAGCGGCTGGCTGTCGCACACAATACCCAAGCGCTAGAGCAAGCCTCCAAGGCTTGGGCGCTCACTCTTAGTGTCTCTTTCAAGCGGGAGAGTCAAAACGGCGTACAAACTTAGCGTCGTCTTTCACAATCTTCTCGGAAGCTCGAACACCAACTCCTAACCAATCTAGGCTGTCAAGACCAAGAGTAATAGGCTAAGACCAAGAGTAATAGGCAAAGACCACTCCTCTCAAGCCCCACAAGCTCTAAAAGTGTATAAATACTCCCTATCACTTTCTTACTAGCACTAAAGATCTCCAATCTTGTCTTGTGCTCTCTTGGTAGTGTCCTTTAGCCTCTCACAAGTTTTCTCCAGCAATTCAAACCTCAGGCACATGGTAAAACGTCCCCTTCCACAGTTTATATAGGCTCCAAGCCCAGAAACAACCGTTAGAACATGATGTCATAAAGTTGTCTGCTTTATCCAATCACCGAATTGTCCGATGAACTGCTCCCACCGAACTGTTCGGTTGCTTGTCTTCTCGCAAACTAGAGAAACACCCTCTCTGAAATCTATTCCATATGACACTGTACTGTCCGGTGCATACTTTCACCGGACTGTCCAGTGACCTTCTTTTTTGGACTTCTAGAGACACCTCTTCTGGACTTTAGCTTCTGACTCACCAGATTGTCCTGTCGCTGCACCATCGGACTGTCTGGTAACGGCTCCACCTCGACTTCTGAGAGCACCTCTTTCTAAACTGGCTCCTTCAAGGCTCACTGAACTATTCGGTGACCTCATCAAACTGTCCGATGACTGCATTTTCAGCTGAATTTGAGCTTCAGCCTTCGACTTCGCTTCCTCTACCATTTTCAGTGCTTTATGAGGTATATAAATAGCATTCACGCTCTCTAATACTTGTATGACGGGAGACGAAGAACTTGACCCTCTCTTAATAGTAACGGCGTTTTTATGGACTCTCTAGCTTGTTCTTAATCTTGGTCCTCCAACGCTCAGAAACTCCTCTTCTTGAAATCGTCCTTTTTCATCCATCGAGAAAATCTACTTGTAGAGATTAGTGGGGTGGAACCTACAATCACAACTGTTACCTATAATGTTCATTCAATCAGCAAAACCAATTCATTCCTTTTAGAAGATCATGAAGCTTACATCCTCGACTCAAGTTCAGATTGCAAAACCGCCACTCTGACATGCCCTTTGAAATAATGAAAGATGAAGGTCACGGGGTATGTATACGATCTCATCAACTCTCTCCAATGCTTGCATACTCATCTGTTGATTAACTGCTATACCATTCGTTAACATACGAAAAGTTGTTGTTACCTTCTGCAAAAAGCTTAGGCCAAGTATATTAGCTGCATTTTTTTCTGCACAAAATAATTGTCATGATTTTCTACCACCTGCATTATGCGTAACAAAAGATGGCGACTCATTCGAAACATGCATGAGAAGAGAATTGTAACATTAATCATATGAAATAAAAAATTTAATCAAATAATGAATTAATAAAATACAAATCTACGTCTGAAGAATTCTGAGCCATATGTTGAATCATCAGCGAAATAATCATCATACAATTTTCAATGTCCTTGTCTCTTACGAGGAACTACTGAACGACGCTGGCTCATCTTCGTGGCCGTCTGCCTGGACCACACGTGAGATGAAGTACACCGTCCGTGTGCCCGCAGCGCGAGGCTGGCGGCAACACATGAACCTGGTCACGGACAGCAAAGTGCAGCCGACTGCAGAACGAATGCAACGCACGAACCTGGTCTCGATTTGGTTTCACGGAAGAAATTGATGCAAAGCACGGAAGACCTCTGGTACGAAGCTGCGCCCCCAGCATGCTGGAGGATTTCTAGTGTAAAATGAATGTTCCAGCCCAATTCAAATAATTGTTGGGCTAAGAGAGCTATTGGTGGAGGGAACAAAAATAACCCCCTGGGCTAAGGGAACTTTTTGGGCTGCCCTCAAAAGATAATTTTAGTGGTGATTTTTTTGAGATTTCTTGGAGATGCTCTTTAGTCCTTACCTGATTAGGGAAGAGTTTAGATGGTGGAAATCGTCATCAGAATTCGTAAGATTGAGCACTTGCACCTAGGCCTCGTAACAGCTGAAAAAATGAACTACATAATGTGGAGAGGGTGAATTCCAATAGGTCTAAATTTTTATTTATTTTTAAACTAACATATAATAAGGGTCTGTTTAATTTGTGAAAGGTCCGTGAGCTGGCCATTTTACTATCCCATGAATAAATAGCCTTTTAGTTGTGGTTTTCACCAAAAACTAAGAAGAGATATCGATCTCTGACAATATAGGAAATTAAGCCATTTTACGGTTTACAAAAAGTAAAACCATATGACGTCACATAACAAACTTCGCTGATTCATATCAAAGAACCTTACATACTTTATATTGTGATATAAACTGGAAGTCTAGAACATGGCACCATGACATAAATTGGACGGTCTAGGGCACAATATAGAAAATAACAACAGCTTATTTTTGGTCATTGTGTGCTTGTTTTCAAAAGCCCGTGCTCGATTTGAGTCTTTATAGAGCAACGTCGAGTGACCCAAACTAAATAACTAAATACTAATTTAGATATTAGAAAGAAAAAAGTACATCCAACAGCTACCTATATAAGAAACTTAAATATAGCTATCCCCGATACAACCAAATTGGATACCCAGATTTAGCTATGTTTAGGTCGAACCTATCCGGCGAAAATTTTCCCAGCACGCCTATTTTCCTGCTGCAAGCCTAGATCTCCCGCTCACCGGTCGCTAAAAATTTTCCCAGCACGCCTATTTTCCTGCTGCAAGCCTACATCTCCCGCTCACCGGTCGCTACCGTCTACGACGAACGCCGACGAAACCACTGATCTGTCATTCATCCTTAGGCGATGATGAATGCAGATGAAATCACCGATAGGGGTAAAAATGATCCAGAATAATCCTGTTCTGTTCCGGTCTGAATCTCATTTTTGTCCCGATCATTTCCGAAATGTTTAAAATTTATTCGGAATCGGAACGAGAATGATCAGAGGCTATTCGGAATCAGAATCAGAAACATTTGAGAAATATTCCGATCATATTTTCAGTTATCATATTTTATTCAGAATAGTATTGCATTTTCCCCTAATTTTAACAAATCAGAATAACCCAAATAACGATCCATCTTAACACAGGCCGAAAGCCCAGCAATCCCATGACTCGCCTCGGCCCAAGTGCCAGCCGCCCCTGGTTTCCCGCCGCTGGCGAGGCGGCCCGGCTGGCTCCAGCCGCCCACGCTGGTCACCTGCTGCCCATATAGCTCGCTAGGTGCCAGGGCAGCCAGCCTCCTAGCGGCTTGGCTAGGCTGCTTGTGCATGACGCGGAAAAGAAAAAGGGTTACAGTGGTATATTTAGATGATTGTAGACTTGTATTTAATTAGTTTATTTGGTCAAAATAAATATGATGGTGGGTAATATATTATCCTAGTTAATATATGTATTTCTGATTTAAATTATCATTTTTTTATCGTTACCATTATATTTTCCGTTCCATATTATAAGATTTCCAATTTCGAATATTCTGATTCCTACTTTTCGGATTTCATTTCCGTTCGGATAAAAGAATATGAAAACAAAAACGATTTAGAAGTCTTCGGCCTCTAGAATTGCCAAAAACTCACCGTAGCGTTCGGCACAAGGTCAGAGGGTTCGGCCGACCCCTCTCTGCAATTGCCGGAAAATATCCGGAGCCTCCGGCACCCGACCGGAGTGTCCGGACCCGAAGTTTCCAGTCGCCGGCCAGAAGGTCTGAGAGACCCCTCTCTGGAATTGCCGGAAAATCATCGAAGCCTCCAGCACCTGACCGGAGTGTCCGGCATCGTAGTCTCCGGTCCCCGACCGGAGGGTCCGACAGACCCCTCTCTGGAACCGACCTAGTGCTGACCAGAGCCTCCGGCATCTGACCGGAGTGCCTGACGCCGGAGTCTCCGGCACTTGTCCGGAGTGTCCGAGAATCTTGTTTTTTTTAAGTTTTACAAGAAATCAGAGCTAATTTGTTTCTTAATTTATGAGATCCGTGGTTGCACGGGGTAAGACCACGCACCTCTGTATAAATAGGTCGAAGGCCAATTGAGGGGTAATCCCAATCGAACCTATTTTTGCCTTTACATTTTCCTCTCTTCAAACTCTAATCCCCTTAATCGATCCCCATTTGTTGTTCTTCTTTCGTCCCGACGATATTTGAAGGTGATCCGGCTGGCCTGACTGAGCCCGGATCAACCCTAAGAACATCCTTCTCTAACAGGGTCCCTCTCGAGGTGGGTTTTCTAGGTGCCGTCCCAATCCGGCGTCAATGCGACGTCGGCGTTCCCACACACAGACGTGTGAGTGGTGCGTTGGCTCGGGATCTATTTCGGCGTCAACACACTTTTTGGCGACTCGACGAGAGATTCTGGTTGCACAAACCGAATCGTCGTTCTCATACCGTGACCTCCGAGATCTCACCGATGAACATTGTCATGCCGTCTTTAGAGGAGTTGCTCGAGGAGGCTCGCAAGGCGTTTCTAGAGCGTCGGAAGGCCTCCGAGGAGACATGCAAGCCTTGGGAAGATCGGGAGTTTCAAGAGTACTCAGTGTGCTTCAAGAAGGATCGTCAAGGGGCGTCTCTCAAGTGAAAGAAGTTGTTCTTCCGACCATTGTCGACGACGCGGCCATAGGTGCTGCTAACGTACGAACACCTTCGCACCCCCGTTACTTTTGAAGACCTTCTTTATTATTTTATCAACATAAAAAAGGTCTTAGTTGGTGATATGCAACACATGATTAAAAAAACTTGTCTAAGTCGCTTAAGAATGTTGGTGTTGCATCGTTTTCTACTCATGTTGCGCATGTAGGACCTTCTACTAGCTCATCGGCACCTAACACGTCTAGTGTAGAACAACCTTTGTTTGGCATGCCGTTGAACTCGTTTAGTGGGCAAATTAATTTTCAACCTCATGTACAAACTAATGCTTTGATTATGCCTCCCGCTAGCGTAGAGCTAATCACTAGCATCCCATATTCGGCTATGAGCCAATTGAATGAATTGGTCAATTTTGTTTCTCTTTACCGTACCGATGCGTATAGCACACCGCCTATCCCACCTAGGGGTATGGGTATTCCTCATGGCCCCATACCTAATGAACAACTTAGCTCTATGAGAATGAACATACACCCCTCGCCTCTGAGCACATTCACTAGACCACACATCGCCAATACAGAGTGCATGGCTCGTATTAAGGAGGATTTGAGCAAACAATTTCGTGAAACGCTAGGGGTAGACATTAAGGGAAGAGGCCGATTTTATCAAATACCATACCCCACGTATTTTGATTCGGTCCCATATCCTAGTGGGTGGCGCATTCTCGACTTCATCAAATTCAATGGCGAAGATAGTAAGATCACTTGAGAGCACATTAGTCAATACATCGCTCAACTAGGAGAGGCAAGTTCTAGTGATGCTTTAAAGGTGAGATTGTTTTCTTTATCACTAACCGGAACCGCTTTCTTCTGCTTTACATCATTGTTCTCGTGTTCTATTTATACGTGGAAGTCTTTAGAGCGTAGTTTTATGATCATTTTTATTCTGAGGATAACAAGCTAAAATTATCACATTTGACATCGGTTTGGCAAGGAAAAAAACCCGTTGTTGATTATCTTCGACAGTTTAGAGATGTTAAGAACCGATGTTTTAATTTAACAATTTTTGAAAAAGATTTGGCTGACTTAGCTTTTAATAGTTTGCGGTCACATCTCAAGGAAAAGTTAGAGGGACATGATTTCCTTATACTCGCTCACTTCCAGCAAAAAGCTTCAGCTCAAGAAAGCTGAAGCAAAGAGATAAAACACGATTACAAGACCCGCCACAGCGTGCATGTCATGGAGTATGATTCGGGTAGCTCCGATGATGATTCTAATGACATTTTGGCTGCCGAGTTTGTTTGGTCATCTAAGACCAAATCGTTCGCTTGTGATTCGCTCAAACCGGTTCATAAAAATCAGAAAGACGATATGAAATACACCTTTGACGTAGCTAAGTGCGAAAAAATATTTGATAAATTTCACAAAGGTGGGTACATTAAGATTGCATATACTTTACCTCTAACGGATGAGATTAAATGTAAGGCGTATTGTAAATGGCACAATTCTTATATCACTAACGATTGCAATATTTTCCGTCAACAGGTCCAATCGGCCCTCAATGAGGGGTGATTGAGTCTTAAATAGATGCAGATCGACAAGCACTCTTTCTCCATCAACACTCTAGAGCTTAACCCCAAGGTATTGATTCGACCTCATCAAGCCGATACAACCCAAGAGAAAAATGTGATCATAGGAGAGGAAAGGTCTGCTGCTTTGGGTGACAAGGGCGCCTCTAGGAAGGTGGTGCTCGAAAAGTCTTTCGATAGTCAAGAGTCTATCAAAGTCACTATCCAAGGCTCAAAACTCGGGGGGGGGGGGGGTGGGGAGGTCCACAGCCCAAAATGATAAAGCCAAAAAATCCTGAGTTGGGCAAGTGAAAGGTAAACATAGGCAAGGCCGTGGATGGGAAGATGGTGCCCAAAAAAAATACCTTCGACCGTCTCATAGCCAAGTACAAAAATCAAAAGGCCGATTTCAACAATCGATCCGTGAAGCGATCAAGATCACCACCGAGAGGAGGCAGCCTGCCTAGGAAAGAGATGAGGCAAGCGGCGTTTGTTTGTGGACCTCCTCCTCCTTCTCTCCATGGGTTTGGGATGCCATCGCCATGGTTCTCGCCTATGCCTTGCCTGCCGTTTCCGGTGTGGCACCCGTCCATAGAGCCATGATGCCCATGCCACCGATGCCCGTTTCACCAATGCCATACCTACCATATCATCCAGGATGAAACGTGCGGACAGAAGATGTCTTCAAGAGGCTCTCCGGCCCTATTCTCGACCGGTTGGAGCCCCAACCGGTCAATGCGAGAAGAGGGGGCTCCACCACCACTCCTAGGCAAGAGTGACGCACTAAGCAAGATAATGAACCTGCCCCTTCAACTTTTGTGCATCAAGAGAACGAATCTAGAGGTGTCGTTAAAATCGGCATAACCGATGTTAAAATCAAGAGAGTTTTCAAAGGGCCGATCACGTTAGATGATCCGATCAAAAAGGCTTCTCATGATCACGAGGCTTGCAGCAGCAAAAGCTCTCCTAAGTATATGCAACTGAGGTGGTATCCACACCTTTGACCCACACTCAAAAGAGGAAGCTTCAAAGGCTGCGCCTCCGGAAAATCTGTGAGAAAGAGGCGGAGAAGAAGATAGATGAAGTCTTCAATGAAGTAAAACCAATGGTCCCTCAAGAAAAACAGTGGAGAGCTAAGGAGCCCAAGGTTTCCACTCCACCAGTGATAGAAGATAAGGTGGCCACTCTGTAGGCACCGAGTCTCGCCGACGTCGCGTTGGGGGAGAGCCCCGTAGTGCCCTCGCCTAAGGGAGACATCAACATGTCCGAGTTCGACGACGACCTCTCAGACTACGAGCCTACACTGCCTCGAGAAGATATGGAAATCAACACCATTTGCTTGTCTCTTTCCGATTATTCTCTTGTAAAAGAAGAAGAGGTTATGGCACAATTTGATTTTGAACTGAAAAATGCTATTTTCAAAAAGCCCGAGGAATCAGAGAATTATTTAAAATCTCTCTATACAAGAGGTCATGTCAATGGCACATCGATTTCTGGTATGCTTATAGATGGCGGTGCTATTGTTAATCTAATGACATGTTTTTTGTTTAAAAAAATAGATAAGGCCAATGACGAGCTTATCTAGATCAACATGACTTTAAACGGTGTGTGTGAAGAAGACCCTATCGAGATTAAATGGGTCACTTCTATGAAGCTCACCGTTGTAAGCAAGACCATGGCTATCGCTTTTTTTGTCATCGATGTGCGTAGTAGTTATAGTTTGATATTAGAGCGTGATTGATTCACGTTAATAGTGTATTTCTTCTACATTGCACTAATTCCTGATACAATAGGTTGACGATGATGTAAAAGTTGTTCATGCGAATTAAAATTGTCAATAAATCTCAAAGCTCGTGAGTTACTCGAACTCGGCTCGTCAAAAGATCGGCTCGAGTTCGATTCGTCTTGTAATCGAGCCAAACTCAATCCTGCATCAGAGCTCGCGAACTTTGCCGAGCCGAATTCGAACCGTTTGCTGAGGCTCGGGTAAATCAAATGAAGGCTGGAGCTTTCACCGAACTTTAGCACGGGATCCAAACTTGAAAAGGAGCGGAGAAGTCAGGAGCGTTGGGCACTGTAAATGCACTTTCCAAGTTCCAAAGCACAACAGTCCACTGGCAGCACTTTTCAACATCCAATGCGTAGCAGTTCACCGGCAGCCGGCAGCAAGTAAATGAGCACGGTCATATTACTGACTCCTCATTCCAGAATTCTTCATCTCTTCTTTATCTGTCACAGAAGTTCATTGCTGCTCCGTCGAAAGCCTATCCCCACCTCTGCAGCGCTGCGCGGATTCGAGGCCCTCCGACGGCCACGCCCGCCGTCCTCCGCCACGGTTGAAGCTTGCCGTCTCCTTTCTTAAGTTCTTTTGCCTGCTTCCTGAAGCTCCACCATCCTGCTTTGTTGCAGGAACTCATGTTCATCCGCTCAAGCTTTGGCGATCTCACTCGAGCCAAACTCGAGCTTTGGCGAGCTTCGAACGAACCGAGTTCGATGTTGCCTTGAGGATTGAAGAAATCCCAAGCTCGGCTCGAGCAGGTACCGAGCTCGAGCTTGAGACGGCCAAGCTCGCTCGAGATCGACTCGTTGACAGGCTAATGCGGATGCATCATCGAATCATCTTCTTTGTCACATGATACTATTAGGTGCTTGACTGGAATGTACTTGACGAATTATAATTTTTTTAAGTGTAATTAGAGATAGTTTTGTGTTTGTCGATGTAAAACCGATGGAAAATCAGCTCAACTATATTATGTGATTCAATGGAGTCAAATTTGGATTGGTTGCGCAAGAGAATAGAGCATTATCGGTCTAACACACGAACGATATGTGTGAAACTATATAAGAAATAAAAGATATAGATAAGTTAGCACAAGGATTTACGTCGGCCGATCCTTTTGAGAAGGTAAATCTTGGTAGCAATGACAATTCAAAACTAACTTTTATAAACAAAAATCTAAAAGCCGATTATAAAGAGAAGTTAATCGGGTTGTTGAAAGAATATGTGGACTGTTTTGCATAGTCTTATAATAAAATGTCCGATTTGAACCGCGAGTTAGTTGAGCATCGGCTTCTAATAAAATCTGGTTCTATGCCCTTTAAGCAACCGATGAGAAGATTGAACCCGAACATACACGATCAGATTAAAGAAAAAATTAATCAATTACTTGATGCAAAATTTATAAAGCCTTGCAGGCATACGGAGTGGATATTCAACATTGTGCCGGTGAAAAAGAAGAACACCGGTAAGATAAGAGTTTGCATTGATTTTTGAAATTTGAATAGAGCCACTTTTAAATATGAGTATCCTATGCCCATAGCTGATATATTAATTAATGATGCTTTCGGTCCTGAGTTATTAGTTTTTGTGATGGTAAAGCGAGTTATAAGCAAATCTTCATAGCCGAAAATGATATGTCTAAAATTGCTTTTAGGTGCTTAAGTTTTGTAGGATCATTTGAGTGGGTTGTCATGACTTTTGAGTTAAAAAATATAGGTGCTACATACCAAAGAGTTATGAACTTTATCTTTCATGATTTGCTTGGTGTCATCATAGAGGTTTATATAGATGATGTAGAGATCAAATCGGCTGCTTTAGATCCTCACTTGGCCGATTTGCAACTTGCCTTTAGACCGAATGCACCGTTTCAGTTTAAAAATGAATCCACTCGTGTGCTTTTGGTGCATCGGCCGGGAAGTTAGGCTTAATAATCCAAAAAAAAGGCATAGAGGTAGATCCTAAGAAAGTAGAAGCAATTAGGAGAGTATGGGCGCCCACATGCAAAAAAAAGTTGCAAAGCTTTTTAAGCAAAGTCAACTACTTGAGGAGGTTCATATCCAACTTGTCAGGAAAAAGCAATGCCTTTACCCCTATTCTTCGGTTAAAGAATGAAACTGAATTCACTTGAGGGGCAAAATAGCAAGAAGCTTTTGATAAAATTAAAGAGTACTTGTCTTCGCCACCGGATCTTAAGGTGCCCAAGAATGGAGTTCCTTTTCGTCTTTACATAGCAATGGAAGATGATGTGATTGATGCTGTTTTGAAACAAGAAGCTGAAGCAAAGGAATATGTGATTACATATGTGAGCCAGCGGTTGGTTGACGCGAAAACAAGGTACACTCCCATCGAAAAACTATACTTTTCCTTATATCATGCTTTTAAAGTTGAGACACTATTTGTTATCTAGTGCTTGTGTGGTTACTTGTCAAACCGATGTTATTAAACATATGTTACATATACCGATTTCTAGAGGTAGGCTTGATAAATGGGCGTATGCATTGATTGAGTATGATTTGGCTTATTAACCATTGAAATCAACGAAAAGCCAAATTATTGCTAATTTTATTGTTTAACATCGGATTGATTTAGAGCACGATTTAGACATTGGTTATGTGACATTTACTCTTTGGAAGTTGTATTTTGATGGATTAGTTTGCAAAAAGGGTCAAGGTATTGGTGTAGTACTAATTTCTCCTTATAATACACACTTTGAACTCTCAAACCGATTAGAGTATAATTGAACCAATAATCAGGCCTAATATAAAGCATTGTTGTTCGGCTTGGAGATGTTGAAATCCATGAGGGTAAAACATGTAGAGGCTTTCGACGATTCATTGTTAGTGGTGCAACTTGTTGCTTGAAATTTTCAATGCTTAGGTGGATCGTTGAATGCCATTTTAGACAAATGCCTAGATGTTATCGAAGGGATGTATGAGTTTCATATACATCATGTTACTAGGCTAGAAAATAGTAAAGCAACTGATTTGGCACAACAAGCATCGGGTTATAATGTTAGCAAAGGTAAATTTTCAGTCATTAAGAAACCGATGCTTGAGATGCTATAACTAGACAATTCGGATACTAACGCGTCGTAGCGTGACAATGCCAAATCACTTGATTGGAGATCTCTCATAATATCATACATTATTAGTCCAACCCAAAGTGTAGATATGAAGGTTTGGCATGTAGCATTCAAATATATTTTGATCGATGATAACTTATACCGCCGAACAAGAGACGATTTGCTCTTGAAATATTTAGGTGATGAAGAAGCCAAAGTGGCTATGGGAGAAGTCCACGAGGGAATTTGTGGTACGAATCAATCGGCTCCAAGAATGAAATGGTTATTGAGAAGGGTCGAATTCTATTGGCCAACTATGATTAACGATTGTTATCGCTACTACAAAGGATGCGAAGAGTGCCAACAATTTGGCAATATCCAATTGATACCCACTACCATGATGAACCCCATCATAAAGTCATGGTCATTCTGAGGATGGGGATTGGATTTTATAGGGCAAATACATCCCTCATCGTTGAAGGGACACCACTTCATGCTAGTAGCGATGGATTACTTCACCAAGTGGACTGAAGAGGTTGCTCTCAATAACATGACTCACAAGGAGGTAATTGAGTTCCTTACCGAATTCGACATCTCGCAAACTTTGACCATGGACCAAGGTACTTCCTTTACATCCAGTCATGTTCAAGAGTTTGTCGAATCTTATGGGATTGGACTACTCAATTCATCTCCATATTATGCTCAGGCCAATGGTCAGACCGAGTCTAGTAATAAAACATTGATCAAGCTAATTAAGAAAAAGATAGAAGATCATCCTAAAAGAGGGCATGAGATCTTGTAGGAGGCATTATGGACTCATCGTATATCTAGACATGGAGCCACTAAAGTAACCCCTTATGAACTCGTCTATGGACAAGAGGCCGTTTTACCCGTCGAGATGAATCTAGGGGCCTTGAGATTAGCTAAGCAAAATGATTTATCTATTAGCGAGTATCACACCTTAATGTTAGACAATATCGATGGGATCACCGATATTGAGTCTTTAAAGGCAATTAAAAAAGATAAGGCGAGAGTTGCAAGGGATTACAATAAGAAGTTAAGAGTCAAAACTTTTCAAGTGAGCAAATTGATTTGGAATACTATTCTGCCCGTAGGTTCAAGGAGCAACAAGTTTAGAAAATAGTATCCTAGTTGGGAAGGACCATATAGAATAGTAAAGTTTATTGTTGGGAATGCATACATGATGAAAAATATGCGGAGAGAGTTATTGTCTAGGGCACTTCACGGCTGATACTTGAAAAAGTACCATCCAAGTGTGTGGCAAGAAGCTTAAAAGTAAAAACGGTCGATATCAAGAGTATCGTTGCCAAGAATGATGATATGGCCGATGAGTTACGAGAGAACCATCGCCTTTAGTAATTTTTGAGTGTTTAAAATGTTTTGTGGTACGCTAGGTTTACCAAAAATAGGTGGCATATGTTGACACTCAAAATTTTCAAATACCGGACTGTCCGGCCTCAGGTCGGAGTCTCCAACCAACCCCTCTCTGAAATTGCCAGAAAATCACTGGAGCGTCCGGCACAGGGACAGAGGGTCTGGCCGACCCCTCTCTGAAATTGCCGCAAAATCACCGGAGCCTCTGGCGCCCGACCGTAGTGTCCGGAACTGGAGTTTCCGATCGCCGACCGGGTGGTCCGAGAGACCCCTCTTTGAAATTGCCGTGAAATTGCCGGAGCCTTCGGCACCCAACCGGAGTGTCCGACATTGGAGTCTCTGATCTCCGGCTGGAGGGTCCGAGAGACCCCTCTCTTGAACCGACCTAGAGCCCACCGGAACCTCCAGCACTTGACCGGAGTGTCTGATAATGCTGTTATTTTAGATGTTTTACAAAAAATCAAAGCTAAATTGTTTCTTAATCAATGAAATTTGTGGTTGCACGAGATAAGATCACCCCATCTCTATAAAAAGAGGCCTAAAGCCGATTGAGGGGTTATCTCAATCGAACCTATCATTTGCCTTTAGATTTTGATGTCTTCAAAACCTAATCCCCTCTCTCGATCCTCATTTGTTATTCTTACTTCGTCTCGGCGACGTTTGAAAGCGATCCAGCTGACCTGATCGAGTCCGGATCAACTCTAAAAAGATCCTCCTCCGATGGAGTGCCTCTCAAGATGGGTTTCTGACACTGATGTTTTCGCACACAGACATGCGAGTGTTGCGTTGGCCCGAGATCCGTTTCAACGTCAACAATGTTTTTTCGTTTCTGACCGTTTTGATCCCTAATTTCACCGATGTCGAATGCAGAACGACGGACGATGTCTATGCAACATAGGCGTCTACGATCAACGCAGATCGACTCATGCAGCGAAACGCGATGACAATTGGAGGATGGTGGCTTCGATCGTATTTGTATAGACGCAATTCAGTTGCGGGAGCACAGAGAAGATTCTATTTAAACCTACATTGATCGGGGGCAACTAAAAAAAAAGCCCATGCGCCACAAAATAAGAGATGTGACATATTTAATTTTTTTACATATATGACAATAAGTACCTGTTGATCATCATGAAGTTCGAATGTTTTTTTAATGACTCATTCTTTTTTTTAGGTACTTAAATTATATCTATCTGTTGCAGTTGCTATTAGGGAAGCTAAATTTTAAAAGTCCATGAAATGATAGTGGTAAAAGCGAACATATTCAAGCGGTGACTATCTATACACTACTGAAATTAACTATTTTCCCTAAAAACTGGATTCTAGGGAAAGCATAAAAAACCCTAGGCAAATGTTTCCCCTACGAAAATGTTGACGGGAAATAAGACCCTACGAACGCACAGTAGAAGTTTGGTGGGCCCGGTAAAAAAAAGCACGCATCCTGCGCCGCTCCCGAGGCCGTCGTCGTCGCCATCCCGCTGCTG
The DNA here is from genome assembly GCA_001602275.1 of Zoysia japonica. Lineage (NCBI taxonomy): Eukaryota > Viridiplantae > Streptophyta > Magnoliopsida > Poales > Poaceae > Zoysia > Zoysia japonica. The sequence continues at coordinate 26,449 of BCLF01000240.1, forward strand.
CCGCCGTGCCCTGCGTCGCCGCCTGACGCCGCGCCCGGTGCCGCTGCTATCGCCCACCGCGCCGCTGCACCTCACCCTCGGTGCTGCCCCGGGCCACTCGCTGCCGCCGTGCCTTGCGTCGCTGCCTGACGCCGCGCTCGGTGTGCCCCCGCCGAACTGCGTGCCACGCAGCTGCGCCCCGCGTCGCTGACTCGTCGCCCGCCGCAGTGCCATGCTCCCGCTGCTGGTATTTGAAACTGAGAGAGAGAGAGGGTGAGGAGTATTTTAATCAGAGGGGGAGAGGCGAGAGAGAGTGTATCAGAGATATTTTGCGTCTACAGTTAACTTTCATAGGAAAATGTTTGAATCGTAGAGACAGTTTCGTTTTCCCTAGAAAAACATGCAACGCTCTAGGGATAGATTAGTTTTCCCTACGGAGGTTAAGATGACCCTAGGCAAATCAGCTTTCCACTTTCATAAAAACCTTAGGGAAAAAAAATTCCTTTGAGAAATTGGTGAATACTACCTCGATAACCAGTTATTTTTGTACCACCTCTTAGGCTCCATTTGAAAACTCAAGAATTTTATAAAAATTTCACATAAATTTCAAAAAAGAAATTAAATTAATTTCACATAAGAATACGTAAAAATAGGGAAAATTTCTGCTTTCCAATCGAGCATGTCTGCAAATGGAGAGAATCGTGGCATGGATCCACTAGGCACTACTGGGAGAGAAAACAAAGTCCTATGCCAAATAAATGCATGCACTTGAATATTTTAAGTCTATAAATCTGGCATGCCATTTGCTCTTATATTTTCCGAAATTTCTCTGCGAAACAAAAAGGAAAATTACTGGACCTGCGGCCCAATTCTTAATTTCGGACTATGGACCGAATATTTATATATTAAAACGCAAGCGTTCTCTCAACACTCGTTGCGCCACGTCACCTTAAAAAATATTAACCGTCAGATTAAAATCTAGCGATAGATATTAAGAAAGAAAAAATTCCTTTACTCGATCAATATAAGAGCGTGCTTCTACTCGGTGGAAACAAGCATGAACGGTCGAGCCATCACTCTAGCTATTTCAAGTTTAACATAAATTTTGACTATGATCATATTTAATTTTTTATAAATTTTATATATTATAATTTGCTTTATCATTAAAGTTATTTGAATCACAACTTAAACTTTTACATATTTAAATTAATTTTTTAGATAAGTTAAATAGTCAAAGATGATATTAAAAATCAACAGTAAACAATAATTTCGAAATAGAGGGTCAATAGAACTATTTTAAAAGATACAAGTTCTTATAAATTTATTCTACTTTTATGTTTTGTAAGTATATGCTACAATTAAAGACTATTATATATAATAAAAATATATATTTAAATAATTTAAATTGTTTTATCTCATAAAAATGCTCTTTGATTATTATGAGAATTAAGATTCAATCTTTTTCTCGCTTACAACTCTATTAAAAAAAAATAGCTTTGAACGTAATGTTTTAATCAAACATTACTAATATAAATTACAAATAATTTTAAATATATTAAGTTACAAAATTAAAAATAATTTGTTTTAAAAATACTTTATTAAAAATGTGCTGATACTATTTTTTATTAAATATTTTATAGATAACAAAAGTCACACTTATGCTTTAAAAACTATGTCGATAACTTTTTTTTTACACCGAGTATATGTTTATAAAACTTTCTCGTCTATATCAAAGCAACTATACTTCTATTTGTTAAATAATAAATTTAAAATATACTGCTTTAACTAATAGTGCATAATATATATGAAAAACGCGGCAAATTGGCACAGACATTTTCTAGTGTTTTTCTCTCACGATCTCCCGATCCATACAGTTCAGTAGAATCGAGAAGCTCCCGAGAAGAGTCCAGAGCCTCTGCGCGCGGGCTTCCTGGGCAGTCCACTGGGCCATCGTCACTGCGCGTGGGCCCAGGCGCGCGCGCGGCCCACGCGGCAACGACCGGCAGTCAGACTGCCGGTGATCCCGATTCAACACAGACGCCTTCTTCCTCTTCCTGCGGCGCCACCAAGCAACTCGGCCGCAACACAAAGATTCGAACAATGGAAGGAGGAGGAGGCAACACGCCTTTTCCCGGCACCACAGCCACCGCCGTCGCCACCACCGTTCCTTCGACTGCGGTACGCCTATTCTTTTCCCTCTTTGTAGTCCCCATCTCCATCTCCATGCCATCGGTCTGGCCCTTCCTTCAATTAGCTTGATGAAATCTAGGTTTTTGTTGTTTGCTCCGTCAATATAGGTTAGAAGTGGCACTGTTTTCGTTGTAGGGATCGGACCTCGGCGCCGTTGCTTATTCCATCGACATAGGTCCTAAGGGGTTAAACATGGAACGGAAGTTGAGCCTTTTTTTTTATTGAATGGAAGATGCACTTCTGCCCTTCATACTGGTTGAATCGCGTTATTCGTACTTTTTTCGTAGGCGTAATGTATAATTGTAAGCCTACGTTCCCAAGGGATTCTCAGAGGATGAAGTGAAAAAAAGAAAAAAAAAACTTGCCTTGTGGAACTTGAATTGCTTGTCAATTCCATCTGATACTGTATCTAATTTTATTTTCTCGGTCACTGATCGCCAGCTTATTTTGCTAGCATGCAGAATGGCTTGCATAAAGGAGATAGGGAGACTGCTATTGATGCGGAGGAAGCAAGGCTTAACAAACTGCCAGCCAGCAGTTCATATGTGATACACCGAATGAAAGTGCTAAACAAACTCCGCCAATTGCTGTCAATCAAGGTGAGGTTACATTTTCCTTACTTTATTATATATGAGAAATTACTGATAATTAGGCCATTTGTTTTCCACTATCTTGCTAATTTCTTCATCTCACCATGATGTCATAGTTAAAAGGGATAAGTCTACTTTACCCCCTCAACTATCGATGTTAGTCCACTTCACCCCCTCAACTATAAAACTGGATACTTTACACTGAACTATTCACAACCATCTAAATAATCCCCTAAATTGGTTTTAAAGGTGGTTTTGCCTATGTGGCGGTACACATAGATGATGACATGTCAAAGATAGTTTTAAAATATCTCAAATCACATCAATATTGTATTAGACTAAAATAAATAAATGCAATCATATAGAGAGAACAGTTCAGAAATTATTTTTGGTACATTGTATTTTTTTACATTGAAAAATATTACTTGATTATGTTGTGGAATGAGAGCAGTAATTAGGTGGCAATATACACTTCAGGTTTGTATTATGAATAAGATGATAAAGTGTACTTTTAATATCAAATGTGAGCTTGAACAAATAATGTGATAAAAAATAATATAGTGACACATCATTGCCAATGCGTACCGCCACCTAGGCAAAACCACCTTTAAAACTACTTTTAGGGAGTTATTTAGATGGTTTTGAATAGTTCAGGGTGTAAAGTATCCGATTTTATAGTTGAGGGCGTGAAGTATACCAACATCTATAGGTGAGGGGTTGAAGTAGACTTATCCCTATTTAAAAAAATTGATGATAGTATTTTTTTTTTTGGATCTTGAAATTTGTTTTTTCTGTACCCATACTCTTGACTGTATGTTGCTTCAGTCCCAGAACCAAAAGCAAACTAAAGGTCCTACACTTCTAGGCATCCTTTCCTCAAGCATACCCTGGATTGCTGGTTGTAGAAAAATGCAGTATTGATGCACTATTTGTGTTATTTCAAAGTATCAAAGTAACATTGATATCTGTTCTCTTACAAATATGTCATAAAATTCATTGAATGTGATGAAAACGAGCACTGTAATTAGATTCCTTATGATTTGAGTGGCAAGCTTATAAGGTTGTGCTAACAATTTCTTGATTAGCAGTTTCAAAAAAAAACAATTTCTTGATTATTGAGGACCTTTTTCTTGTAAAAGGAAATGACAGTGTGATTATAATGTTAAAATAGGTTTGATGTCACTGTTACAGGATCAACTATTGGAGCTGTTCCAGTTTGGATGGAGGCTTCATATATTTTCTGTTGTTTTGTTTTCCTATTTTTTT
>BCLF01000240.1:31142-48471 GCA_001602275.1 Zoysia japonica
ATTATGTGACACTTCATTTGAACACATTTTTACGTGACTGATGACTGGGATGGTTATATCTAGCATTTTTATGTTGTTATCTTCATTTTTGAAATCTGTTTTTTTTGTAGCCCTAACATCTGATTTATATCTTGAACCATGGTGAGGAGAAAGTTATACTCCTGTGCTTAAATTTTTTTATCAAGTATCAGCCAGAGTTTTTGACCATTTAGCACTGAATATCGCAGAGAACCACATCTCAAGATGAAGAGCTTGAACTTCTTTTTGCAATCCTTTCAATATAATGTGTCTGTGTCAGATAATTTAACCCTGCCAGGTAAGCTTCTACTACTTGTTGCAAATTTTCATCTCAGCATTCTGCATATGGAGATGTATTTGATCTAATGCATGATCTTTTTTCCCTCTGCATATCTTTTGTTTATCAACATTCACACTCTATTTAGCTCAACTTGTTATGCTTAATGCTACGATGTCTACCTTATTTATCTAAAGGAAATATCATGTTTGCCTGCAGTCGAGAGCACTGTTTCATCCCATATTTCCAATAGCTGCGTGTTCAAGATCCTTATATTTCCCTGTAGGAGTACTAATTTGGGAATTGGCGAGATGCACCCTGTTCTTTTAACTTGGCCAAAATGTAGTGGTGAAATTATGCTATAAACATGTCCTGTAAGCAGATTTATACCATCGTTGTATCCAGATGAACGCTTGTACCCACGAGTGCTGTTGCTGAGCAGCTGAGTATAGCTTCCAATGAAAAATAACCATGATATTTGTCAATGTAATTGATCTGCTTGATATGATTGTAGAGCAGTTTATTAAGATGATTCATATTATAGGAGTATTTGAACATATAGAATTCTCAGATGGCAGTATGGCACTAATGATCAAATTTGGCGAACTATTTCATGCAATTTACGGTTGTTTGTTAACTTTCATACACGTTTTGGGAGAAAAGGAAACATTTAGTGTCCGTGACATTAAGGGGTCTGGTTGAAACAATTTTCTCTGTAAATAAATCACGGTGTTAACCAAAAGTGTTGTTCACGTTTGATTTAGTCGGACTGTAATCAGCTTACACTGTGATTGATTCCTGGCCTTCATGAGCACGATGCCACCCGTTTAACACCGTCAACGAGTCCGATTATGGGCAGGAAATCCGCTGCCTGATACCGTCCTCCTCAGCTCTGTGCCTGCCTTCCTCTGTTGCGCACCAACCCACGCTGCTCTTCCCCGCGCTTCCTTCGCTGCGCGTCCCCCCACTCCCAGGCAACTCCTCCCCTCCTTGTGCCGCGTGTCGCTCCATCCACACGCACCTCCTCCCCTTCTTCCTCCGCGCACGCCCAGTATCCCCGGTTGGAGTCGGTGGATACGAGCTGCTCCTGCGCGAGATGGAAATGTTGAGGAGTGCGGCTGCGGCATCCACGGTGGTGGGTGGGCAACAAAGACGCCAGTGGTGGAACTCAATTAAAAGGCCACTAGGCCCGTGGCCCTAGTCATAGCAGAAAATATGTAAATACTGTATCTAAATTTTTAACATAACAAGCTAATTAACAGATTTTTCTGTACCATGTCTCTTCATGCTTTTGTACTGCTGCCAGTTGATTCAATTGAAAACCTGATTAGATGTGAAGTGTGGTAATCAAATTTCGCCTTGCTTTATTTTTCCTGCTAATCCTTATTAATTGTGTGAATAAATGGTAACAAATTGCTTTAAATATTGATTTTTAACTTTGTTTATATATATGAGTACTGCTAAGGTTGATCAAATGGTATTATTTTACCTTTTAGAAAGTAAGATTAGAAATTAATCTAAACCGTCGATTTTTTACAAGTTCTAAAACTATTGCATGTCTCAGTTTCCAAAACTCTCTTATTACTTTAAGTGTGTTTGATATAATAACTGCTCTCTTCGGTTTTAAATTATTGACACCGTTGACTTTTAATATCAACTTTGACCATTCGTCTTATTCAAAAGATTTGCTCTAATGTGTAAAATTATTAGTCATGATTAAATTCCACTAATAATAAATCAAATAATAATAAAATTTTACACATTTAAACAAATTTTTTGAATAAGACGAATGGTCAAAAATGATGTTAAAAGTTAACTGTGTCAATATTTTAAAACTGAAGAAAGTAATAATTATGAGAGGTTTGTTAATCATTTTATTCATCAAATTTCATGCAAATAAACTATTCACAATGATTTTGATCTATTTTAGAAACTATTTTATATATTGTTGGCTCGTCGATAATGGCCCTAATCTTACAGACAATAAAGTTCCGCCACTGAAAAACACCATGAGCGATGCCGTGAGGAAGGGCATGATGCCAATGTCTACGAGCGACGAAGAAGGGCACGATGCCGCTCGTCGACGAGGAAGGGCAGGGCACCAGCGTCCATGACCAGCTTGCGGATCTCCAAACCGGCCTCCATGAGCGGTGAGGAAGGAAAGGCGCCGGCGTCCGCGAGCGACGAGCAAAGAGAGTGCCGATGTTGCGATCATGTGCGCGGATCTCCAAGCTGGCATCTGTGAGCAGGAAGGAGGAAAAGGCGCTGGTGTTCGCTTGCACGCAAGCGGATCTCTAGGCCGGCATGTGCGAGTGGCAAGGAAATAGAGGCGCTGGTATCTATGAGCACAAGCCTGGATCTCCAGGCCGAGGTCTACGAGCGGTGAGGAAAGAAAGGTACCGACGTTCGTGAGCGGCGATATCAATTACCGTTACTGGGTAGGCGTATAAACCAAACAAAATACGTAATGAATGATCCTACCTCTAATACCTGTGAAATTCATTATCATTTCCGTTGACATTGCCAGACCACATACCAAACAACACCTAATCTTCTTGGAGTTGATTTCTGTTCTATTTTAGGAATCTAACACAGTTCGGATTTATCTGTATGAACGTTATTGTAACATTTTTGGGAGTAGTATCATGGTTGGTCCCAAGTTAGAACCGATGGTTTGCACTACTGTATTGCTTGAGGAATCAAGGTCCCGTTTGAATCCTTCAGGATTATAGAATCCTGAATGATCCTCAGGCACCAGTGGATTTCAGATTTCAAAGATTTGACACTTAAGATTTCACTGACACCTTCCAGAAGCTCATAAAAAACTCATTTGTTTGGGAGCATGCTGGATTTTTTAATACCGTTTTTACAATCTCATGTGACTCAAAAGGACCCAAGATACAACTTTTGATATTAGGGGAAAGTAGAGAAGCGGTTCAATTAAGATTGAGAGCTCTTTCTGCAGTATGTTTGCTGTCTACATCCATCGAACACGCCACCGTCACACTGCAGGTGACTGTCCTCATAAGGCATTATACATTGTCCTCTTAAAGCCAAGGTGATATATCTTAAATTCTGTAAAAATTATAAGACATATTTTAAAATAGATCCAAATGAATATGGACCGTTCATTTGCGTTAATCTCAAGGCTTGAATTGTTCTTTTACTTCTTAGGAGGTAAAACATTTTTAATAATTATATTAATTACTAAATAACTCAATTTGGAAAGTTATCGGTGAGTTTTGGTAGGTGACGGTAATCAAGGACATATTTCCTTATATAATCAACGGTTGAGATTGAATTCGTGTTTTACCTCCTAAGAGGTGAAATAACATCACTTGGTCTATTTTAAAAGGACTCATTATAATGGCATTTATCAAAATAATTGTTTAAAATTTCTGCCTGATTTTTAACCTTTTTGGCTATTAGGTACCAAAGACTAAAAGTCAAAGATCTTTTAGAGGGAGATTCAAATACTAAATACTTCCATCTTTTAGCTAATGGAAAATATAGGAAAACATGCATTTTTCAGTTGAACCATGAGGATAAGGTAATAAGCGTTAATGCTGAATGGAAAAGGTATATCACCAATTATTACAAGAAACTATTTGGACCTTCAGTTACTAGCTGCATTAACATGGATGAATCCCATACTGATTCCTGGCTGAATTCTATGGAGCCTTCTGAGACCTAATAAAAGGGAAAAAGTCCTATTGTGGTCCCTGAACTATTGCAGTTGTGCGCTTTTGGTCCTCCAGTTACAAAACCGGGTACCCACGCCCCTCAAACTTTCAAACCCGTTCGCTTTTCGTCCTTCGGTGGTTTTGCTAGCGGTTTCGTCCGACGTGGCTTTCCAACGTGGCCTCGTGCGCCACGCGGGCATCCAGTGTGGCTCCAGGTTATAACCCGGGCCGAGCCGCGCCCTTCTTTCTCACTTTCCCGCGCACTCTCTCTGTTTCCTTCTCTCTTCCCGTGCTCAACCCTAATCCTAGGTGCCATGGCGTCCTCCGGAATGACCGCGAGCTCGGGTGCATCTCGGACCTCGACGACAGCAAGCCTGGAGGAAGAGAGGCGCCATTCCCCTATCCCTTACCGTGTGGGGCCGTTGGATTACTTTCCGCCGGTCACCTGTTACTGCGGGCAGAAGGCGGCGCTATGGACCTCGTGGAGCGATGGTAACCCAGGTCGCCGGTACGTCAAGTGCTATCGTGCTCGGGTGAGAAAGACTCTGATTTTACTTTGGAACTTTTTCTTTTGTTGGTTCTGTGTTGTTTGAAATTGGGATTCGATTGGGATGAACCTGTTGATTCATGGTGCTGGTCCTGTTGCTGCAGCACGGTGGATGCGATCTGTATGAGTGGTATGAAGGTCCTGTTGACCCTTTTGTGTCTACATTGCTCATCGATCTGCGCAATGCTGTTTGGTCCTTGAAGAAGGAGAAGGCAGAACTGAAAGAAGAGCTAGGGGAATGTAGAGCAAAGCTTGAGTTGAAACAGAAAGAACTGGATGAGCTGAAAATGGAGATGATTGCCCAGAAAGCTCTGAATGATGAGCTGCATAATTGGACAAAGAAGATGGAGCTGTTGAAGGTGATGATAGGTGCTGTGGTTGCCTTTGTGGTGCTAGGTGTTTCTTTCATTTGGCGGCACTAGATGTGTAATTGTAATGCCAGAAAGCACTATTCTGAAACTTAAGCTTGTATCTGTAATGATGGTTGTCATCGGACTATATGTACCTGTGTAGATGGTTGTATCAGACTTGGTAATGTTTAGTCTTGAAGCCTGTATCAGACCTGGTAATATTCAGTAATGAAATGTGATAGATAAGCTCAGCGATTTTTCCTGAGATCTCAGAAGGATGGCGCCTTCCCCTAATCCTTGTTGAATCACTTTCGTTGGAGTCTTGGTTCCTCCTGTCATTCCCGGAACGATGCTCACAAAGGTACGCTCCACTCTCGGAGTGAAGACACCGGTGCTCTAGCTGTAGCAAACAATACTCAAGCGCTAGAGCAAGCCTCTAGGGCTCTAGCACTCACTCTTAGTGTCCTTTACAGCGAGAGACCCGAAACCACATATAAACTTGATGTCGACTTCCACAAGTCTACGGAAGCTCGAACAACAACGTCTAACTGGTCTAGGCTGCCGTAGACCAAGAGTAACAAGCCTCTCAGCCTCACAAGCTCTAGGAATGTATGGATGCTCTTTGCTACTCTGCACAAGCACTCAAGATCGCACTAGATGCTCTCTTGTGCTCTCTTTGATGAACTTTTGCTCTTCACAAATGATCTCCAACTGTTCTAGCCGCGAGCAAACTCCACAACAGCTCTCTCAACTGTTTAAATAGGCCCCAAACCTTGAAACAACCGTTAAGAGCCGTTGCCAAAAAGCTGACCCCTTTTTGCAGTAACTAAACTGTCCGGTGACTGAGATCACCGGACTGTTCGTTGACTCCTGATCTCCTCCTGGCAGAAAACATCCTCTCTGTAATCCATTCCATGTGACACAGACTGTCCAGTTCATACTATTATCGGACTGTCTGGTGAACTTCTCTTTAGGACTCCTAGAGACACATCTTCTGGACACTACTTTCTGAGCTCACCGGACTGTCCGATCACTGAACCGATGGACTGTCTGGTGACTCTTCCTCTTAACTCCAGAGAGAACCTCTCTCTGGACTTCAGGTTCCTGCACTCACCAGACTGTCCAGTGACACCCGTCGGACTGTCCGATGACTCCATCTTCTCAACCTCCATGAAACATCTTCTTTGGACTTCTGGCTTCGACCCTCACCGGACTGTTCGGTGACCTCATCGGACTGTTCGGTGACTCATTAGCTGCTGAAACTTGACTTCTTCAAGATCTTTATGTTTCCCGCTGCAACTCTTGACAACCTCAACCTTCCGCTGATCATTCAAGTGCCTCAGTGAACCTAGAGCATCCACACACCCTAATTCTTGTAAGACTGAGATGAGTGACCCGACCTCTCTTAATAGTACCGGAGTTTCCTATAGATTCAAGGCCTAAAACTAAGCCACACATGGCTCTAGATCATCCTTAGCCTTGGACCAGCTCATCCCTTAGAAAACACACCGGGACCCGAACAACCTTGAAGCAACCAATTCAAAGAAGTGGAGAATAGTGTTGATGAACCTACATCCAACGAGTTGGTTCATGGTTCTCATTCAATCACCAAAATCATTCATACCTTTGAGAGGCTTCAATGGTCATGAAGCTAACAGATGCAAACCGCAAGGATTTGGGTAAAACCAAATTTTGCTTTGGCTTACAACTCGAGCATCTTCCCACAGGAATTCTTGTATACCAGTCTGCCTATGTCTAGAAAGTGTTGGAGAAATTCAACATAGATAAAGCATATCCATCCAAAACCCAATGGTTGTTAGAACACTTGAAATGAACAAGGATCTATTCCAAACTAGGGAGGATGGAGAAGAGATATTGGGCCCAAGGGTTCCATATCTCAATGCCATTGGAGCGCTTATGTATCTTGCAAATAGCATTAGGCTTGACATTGCTTTTGCAGTGAATCTACTAGCTAGGCATAGCGCTGCTCCTACCAATCCTCCAAGGCACACAGGATCTAGGACTTTTCTATAGAAAAGACATCGATCCAAGCTTAATTAGATACATAGATGCTGGCTACCTTTTTGATCCCCATAATGCCATATCATAGTTGGGTTTCATGTTTTTACACGCAGGAACGGCCATTTCATGGAAGTCTTCGAAACAGACTCTGGTAGCTACTTCCACTAATCATTCTAAAATCTTCTCACTATATGAGGCTTCACGTGAATGTGCATGGCTTTGCATAATAATTAACCACATACAACAGTCATGTGGTATTGGTCCCATAGGATCACCTACCATTATCTATGAAGATAATGCTGCTTATGTAGCACAGATGCAAATATGTTATATTAAGAGCAATGTCACTAAACACATTGCTCCTAAACTGTTTTATCCTCATGAGCTTCAAGAAAGCAGAGAGATATACATTTTGCAAGTAAAATCATGTGATAATCTTGCAAATTTATTCACGAAGTCTCTGCCATATTCTACATTTCACAAATGTGTTCATGGAATTGGTATTCAAAGGCTTAAAGATTTGCAAAGTTCAGGGGAGTTTCCCCTGAATGATTAACATGTTATCAAACATCATATTGTACTCTTTTCCTATATGAGTTTTACATATGGTTTCTCATGTAGGTTTTTAATGAGGCAATATCTTCACAAACATTCACATCTATATCCTGATTTTCCTTACTAAGGTTTTTAACAGAGGTACCAAAGACATGAGTATACTGTACCATTTTCTCCTATTTCTTTCATTTGGTTTAAGGAGTTTTTGATAGTATACAGTAGATGTCTCCTCATATTTTTTCCCACAGGGTTTTTGGATGCGTTACTACACGGAGTTATATACAAAGAGTGCATAGCAAGATAACTGCTCAAGGGGGAGTGTTAGAAAATATTCCGAGTGATCAGTTCACTGGGTGCCTCTTCTAAAAAGCACCTTTTCTACTCTATAAATATGTAACATCCATTAAAAATAAAGATTGATGATTCTATTGTCTCTATTGTCATTCCATTTACATTCCAACACATACTTAGTATGGAGAATATATAAAATAAACCTCGGTTCAAAAATATAAGCATTTTTAAGTTTAGTCAAAATCTAATTCTTTTAATTTCCACTAAAAATATCTAAAAAATAAATAATTTCTAATATAAAGAGTTACATATTAAAAAGTTCTATTCTATGATGAATCTAGTAATATAATTTATATACAATGAAATCTTATTTATTGTTCATTATTAATGGTCAAAGGTAAAAAAGTTTGATTTTGACCAAAGCTAGAAATGCTTATATTTTAGAACGGTGGGAGAAACACGCAAAAAAAGAACTTTGAACGTGATTTCTAAAAAGTTGAAAATGACACTTATTTTTAGATGGATCGAGTATTTTAGATTAACATGGGCCTAAGTGATAGGAAGTGAGAACTTTGAACGGCATATTAAGGCCGCTAAGGGTGATAGCTTTTGTTCTTGTGAGAGTAGGACTTGAGAGATGAATGTTTGGATAGATTGTATGAAGTTTTTTTATTGTGTAACACATGACCGAGTATCTATTTTCATCTTAATATCGTTATATTTATGACTAATTAATTTTTAGTAGTAGGTGACATTCCGGTGATAATGATATCTCTATAGTGGCTTTATTGATCTAAAGATATGTTAAACCAAATATGATGTCTGACCCTAAAAAAATGAAATATGATGTTCATTAGGGGTCTAAAAGAGTGACTATTATGATATCCTCTAAAGCAATCTAGTTTAAGAACATGAATCAAGTTTTCAAAATCTTGTCCATTTTTGAATATATAGTTTATTTTTTAAAAACTAAGACCACGCTCAGTTATACCAAGCTTACACTACTACAAAAAAGGGCCTGTAGTGCCGGGTCATAATAGACTGTAATGTCGAGTCCACCAGCCAACACTGCTCCAAGAACACTGCTACAAACGGCGTGTAGTGTCGGTTAACCTTGACCAACATTAGTTTTTTTTACCAGTATCAGGCACGCTAACGTCAGCGGGGCCGACACAACTGATGTCAACACCAGTGTCGGTCGCTAACGTCAGTAGGCCCGTCGCTGGTGCTGACGTCAGCAGTGTTGGGCCTACTGACGTCAGCATGCCCAACATTACAGACGGATAATTAAAATAAAAAAATATATTGCTCCTAATCTACTCTACTCTCCTTCAATGTGGCACTGTAGCAGTTGCAAAACTGAGAGAGCAGTGCAGATAGAAACAAAAATGCTAAGCACCTTCAGAACTTAGTTCATATACATTTCTTACACTTTGTCAAATATACTAAACATGGATCACAAATACTAATTTAGTATATTCTATTACAACAGTACAACTACAAGTCTTATATCCCTTGACAAAAAGGTCTATACTAATCCTAAAAACTAAATGTATAGCAGCTCGTTGTAGCTGTAAATAATTCAGCAAGCAGCTCTCAACATGAGCAGTCCCCAAAAAACAATTACCAAACAACAAATTCACAAACTGATGAGGACATCTCTTCATTGGATACGCGCAACGCTCCTCCACCTACTATAGCTCGTGCACAACAATTGACTTTAGAAGAGAGCTTGTTCCTAAACACGTCTTTCTTCCATTAAAAATAGATTGCTACATAATGATTTTACCATGAATAGAAACATTGGAGAGGATCAAGAGAAGTATGAAGAAGGACTTAGAGATTCTCAAGACCAGTAAGGCACGTGGGACCTTGAAAGAGAGTCAATTCAACTCGAAGTCGAGTTGCCCCCGGGTTTCAGAGCAGTCTGGACTAAAATGGACGCCCAGGTCGCATACGGGATCCGTTTTAAACATTTTAGATATGGACAAGAAGCTACGAAAATAACATTTCCAACGGCGCGGTCTCATCTTCAAATTCGATCGAAGTCTATGGAAATCACTAAAACAAGATGATGTCCAAAAACTGCCCTGGTGCTGCGATACTAACTTTTAGACTTTGGGCCGTGTATCTTTCTTAAGCCCATTAATATTAAAGTTTACCCCCTAAGGATGCACGACCCTCTATATAAATAGTAGCCGCATCATTAAAGATAGGTTTTGCTTAGTTTTTAATCTGTTATCAAACAGTTTCGCCGCTAGCCGGTATGTTAGATTATAACTTCATGATTTAATTAAGATTTCACAATTGAGTTGCGTTCTTCCTTGTTATTGCTTGTGTTATTCGATTCGTAGGTTAAGATTAGCCTTTTTTATGAGGTCAATCATCTATGCACGGTATATAACTAGAGGAGAAGTTGTGTTACGATTGCAGGGTTCGAATCGTGTTGATTTGAGCCCGAATCGATTGTGTGTCGCATCTCCACCAAATTGAGAGTTTTCACGACCTGACAGAAGATAAAAAAGATCAAGAATCATGTACACACCAATCAGCAACAGATACGGCTCCAAAGATCAGCAATCAGCACGGTATAGTACAAGGCAATGATGTCACCTTGATGATGTCACTTTTTTATTTTTCTTTTCAACTTTCACTATTTTTCTCTTTTCTAGAGGCACAAAAACAGGAAAACCAAGAAGTTTCAGTCCAATCTAATAAAAGATGTCTTCTGTGAAAAATCACAAAGATGTCTGAAATTGCACGCAAAAACTTGTAAATTCTGAAAGGTCTACTTCTGAGAGGATTTTGGCTAGAACAGCCAGATGGGTCTTTTCATTCTGAGAATTTTAAAAAAAAGCGCTCGATTTCGAGTTAGTATGCAAAAGTTATGCCTGTTTTACTGAAGGGTGTCTGAGACATGTTTTTGAAGGTGTGAAACGCAATCGAAATGCAGTCCGGTGGCGATTTTGTAGATGATTAAGCAGCGTATAATTATGAAGAGGTGAATCTATGAAAGGTGGATCTGTTTATGATCGAAATATTGGGTGAGTGGGTGAGATAAAATTTCAATGCAAAAGAAACAAATAATAGATGTAACACGATAACAGATCTGAACAATGCAAGCGATGAACGATGAAGGAAAAGAATTTGATGCAAAAAAAATTGAAATCCAACACCAAAACACAAACTAAGGACACAAATTCAACACTACAGACATTGAAATAGAATTATGCAAAGGCTAAACATGTCTTGGATAGGGGAACACCTAACGATATACTATTTTTTGTAGCGGCTTTTCTTTGGATGATAGGATAAATGCAAAATTGACGAGGATATATGTGAATTTGACGGTATAACTGAACCTCTGATACCACTTGATGTGTACGTGGTTCCCAATCTTTCATCAGGTCATGGAAACTCTCGATTTGGTAGAGATGTGACACACAATCGATCCGGCCTCAAATCAACACGATTCGAACCCCGCAATCGCAACACCACTTCTCCTCTAGTTATCAACCGTGCACACAAGACTGGCCTCGGCAAAAAGACTAATCTCAGCCTGCGAATCGAAGAACACAAGTAAGAACAAAGAAGAACGCAACTCAATTACGAAATCTGAATTAAATCATAATGTTGGATTCCAACAAACCGGCAAGAGGCAAAACTGTTTGATAACAGATTAAAAATTAAGCAAAAACTATCCTTAATGATACGTCTATTGTTTATATAGATGGTCGAGCATCCTTAAGGGGCAAACCCTAATATTACTGGGCTTAAGAAAGATACACAGCCCAAAGGTCAAAAGATAGTGTCGCAGCACCAGGACAGTTTCTGGACGTCATCTTGTTTTAATGATTCCCGCTGACTCTGGTCGAATTTAGAGATGAGACTGGCGCCGTTGGAAATTTTATCTTTTTAGCTTTCTAGAAGGTCTAAAACAAATCCAGTATACGATCTGTGCGTCCATTTTAGTGCGGACTGCTCTCGAAACCCCGGGGCAACTCGACTCCGAGTTGAATTGACTCTCTTCTAAGGTCTCACGTGCTTTGCTTGTCTTGAGCATCTTCAAGTTCTTCCTCATGCTTCATTTGATCCTCTCCAATGTTTCTGATCATGATAAAATTATTAGGTAGCAATCTATTCTTAAAGGAAGGAAGATATTTTTTAGGAATGAGCTCTCCTCTAAAATCAATTGTTGTGCATGAGCTATAGTAGGTGGAGGAGCGTTGTATGTATCTAATGAAGGGATGTTCTCATCACAAAGCAGCAAGCTAACAAGGCCATATAAAAAGCTTCTCAACATGTGGTAAGAAAGAGGAAGAGTAACATCCTTTCTAAGTTCTTCACTATGAAAGTCCTGCACAATCTATTTCAATTGTAATAAAGGCAATAGTTAAGAGCTATACAATTTAAAGATATTTGTATCATGAATAACATGATCATAAGGATAAACCTCAAGTATTTGGTGAAAGCATAAGATACTGTGACTTAAAAGAGATAAAATGATAACATCAACCTAAAAAAGAGAAAATGATAATTTTCTGAAGGAAAAAAGATAGTTAAGTTAGACAAATCCTTAGCACCTTAAACATGTGCTTCCTTGCTTTCATGCCCAGGGCATATTGTGTATTTGTAGCAGCAGGAATGAGAACTTTACAATCATTATGGCCAATTCCCTTAATTTTTAAGAAAATAAAGAGAAAATATGTCAGTCTGGAGCATAAGTTTGGAGTGAAAAGGTATTGTGTAATAGAGAATGAAACCCACATCGAAGGTCCTTGAGAGAATGAAACACTACTACAAAAAAAGCATTTGTGCAGGCGGTTCTAAAGGCAGCTGTACAGGCGGATTTCAATTAGCCACCATTCTATAGCTTGTATAAATAAACCATTTCTTCAGGTGTAAATTAAAAACCGCCTGCATTAGAGGGATAATGCAGGAGGTTATCATTACTAGCCGCGTGCATTAGGGCTCCATATATGAATGTCCACAAGAACTGATAGTTCTACTACCCGCCTAGGAATCACAACAAACTCAGTCATCAATCATCACTTTTACCTGTGAAGGGGAGTGAGCCTGTTGTTGTAGAGCATCACGAATTACTTAGGGAACTCCACTGGACAACTGTGTTCGCTATGAACATATATATTCACCTGCAGCACAGAGGAGAAATGCAGAAAAGTGAGGTGTCAGACGGTGCTACCGGACGAATAGATTTTGAAACTCAGGATGCGACTGCCAGATCTGTAAAGAAACTAGAGAGGAAGGGGAGGAAAGAAAAGACAGACCATCCAGATAGTCCATGGTTAGAGAGGCCGATTGACTTCACGCTCTCCTCCTCGCCCTCGATAGAGTCTTCTAAAATTCGTTTGCCTGCTAGATATTACCAAAAGCATCTCACTCCAGAATTTTTCTCAATTGATCGAACAGACTTGAAGGAAAAAAGATTTAAATCATATCCCCATGGATTCCCACCTGAGACGAGAGACCTATGCACACGAGAGGATAGAGAAGATAGAGCAGAACTAAGTTACCAGGTCGATGAACCAGCTCATTGCCTCGAGGTTGTGTGGATCTCAATAGGGTGCCGCTCACCTAAAAGGTTGTGATGAGCTCCATGCCGCCAGCTCTGGGCGCGTCACACGTGGGCTGGCGAGGCTGCTGGTGGCGTCTTGAAGAAGCATATACCAGATCTGGCGACAGGACACAGGATGAGATAGTATTGCCGCACGAACGTGTTGCCCACCTGCTCGTCACGAAACCAAAGTATTAGCTCTGGAACTGCGACGAGGAATTAAGAGGCTGCTTACCACTTACACGGAGGGTGGCGCCTTAGAACATTGAAATAGGTAGAAAGCGTAAATAGGTAGAACAACAAACATTAGTCGTCAGAGCGTTGCAGTCACTTAAGCTCTCCGAGCGTCATTATTTAAACGGCACGCAATAGCATGTTGTTCGCCGATTAGTTTATAATGAGATCTTTGGAGAAAAAGAACAATTTACGGTGTCGCCATGGTATTGATGCAGGTTCGTCATTCATTATACTCCCTCCGTTTGTTAATTGATGTCGCCGTTACTTTTAAATTCAACTTTTATCATTCGTTTTATTCAAAAAAAAATTAATAAATTTTATATATTTTGATATAATTTAATTTATCATTAAAGTTATTTGAATCACAACTTAAAATTTTACACATTCGAACAAATTTTTTGAATAAGACGAATAGTCAAAGTTGAATTAAAAGTCAACTGCAACATCCATTAAAGAATAGAAGGAGTAAGTAGCAGGAGTAGGAGTAGTAAAAAAACTAGAGTATAATTATCACATAATCTTCAAGAAAGGAAAACTCGCATATGCTAAATTAACACAAGGACGTAGAGCAATATCTGCACTATCCTACTTCGTCCAAATAGTTCTAGTATGTTTCTAGTAGTAGCTAAACTGGATGAACCTAAAGAAGCCGCCGCCTGCATGGGCTCGTCTGTTTCGGAGAAGCCGTCTAATCTTCTTCAAAGCTGCTTGCCGTGGCATGGTGTACAAAGGGCTCATCACGGAAATTAGGTTGCAGCGGTTTGGATGGTCGTACAGGTAAAAGAACCCAGCTTTTATCCGACGATCTTTATACCTATCGAGAGCGCCCCGAAGAGCAAGAGCTGTTGCATGCATGCTCGCTTGGTGTTCCTGGTAGTACAGATCCCAGTTTTCCAGACCTTTTTCCTTCAGATCGAAAAACTCTTGTGCGAGCTCCCTTACTCTGCAGCGCAACATGAATTCACGGCACAAATATGTCTGTTTGATCATATGCTTTTTCTAGTTAGATAGGCCGAACTCGTTACGACGGCAGATCGTAAATCCTTTTTCGTACACCAATAATAAACTGGATTTTTCCTAATATGTGTGTTCTCCTGTACCCAATGAGTGGGCCGAGGCATAAGATAGATTTGCAGCGGCACCAGTGTCGAGTACGAGCACATCTGCATATGCAAAATTTTAGAGAAAGATGGTGTAGGCACCTAATGTACGCCGTCGGCTTCATGGTAGGAGCTCGCCTGTGTGGAGTCTAGGGGTGACGAGTGACGACGGCAGCCGGAGAGGAGGTGGCGACGGCGTCCTATTCGTCTGGAACGGCTTGGTGGTGGCGACGGTTTGTGGAAGCTATTGTTTGAAGAGAGGGCGGAGACAGAGATTATATAGGGAGGCGTTACGCTGCCGATTCGGAACAGGAGCGAGATTTGGGGAGGAGATCGCAGCGAAATCGGAGCCGGTTGGTTCCGAATCTTTTGGCCCAAATCTCGTTCGACCGCCTGTCCCGCGCTACCAGCAGAACGTCCCCCTTCCGGAAAGGAGTACACTTTTTTTTATCAACGTGAACAGGTACTACACTAGTCACGTATACGGAGCGTCACAAGTTAGTACTCCTACGAAGTTCCCGACTCCTATACTTCAAATTTCAAAATTAATTTTGAAGTGAGCGATGATAATATACAAAAACTTAGTAGTACTACGCAATTGCCACGCGGCATCTGTTCCTAATCCAGTTTAAAAAAAGATATTGTAAGTTTCGTTTAAAAAAAATACGGTCTTATCTCGTGAAGATCAATCCTGCAACGTCCCGTTACTTGGCAGCCTTACTTCTTGCGGCCGATGCCCCGATGTGTAGGCCCTATTTCATTGGCGATGTTCCGGAGCACATACTTCTGGATTTTACCCGTGGATATCTTGGGCGGCTCGACGCGGAAGACGACGGTTCTGAGCACCGTGAAGCGCGGCATGCGCTCCCGGCATGGCACCACGCGATGATGTTGGCTGAGGTCACCGAGCTCGCCGCGGCGTCCATGAGGCTCACGAAAGCGCACGGCGCCTCGCCCCGCGACTCGTCCGGCCGTGCAACCACCGCTGCCTCGTTCACTGACTGCAGGATACCCATAGAGCACGGACTCGACCTCCACGCTGCTGATGTTCTCTCCGGCGCAGATGATCACGTCCTTGGACCGGTCACAGATCTCCAAGTATCCGTCCGGATGCATCACGCCGACGGATCTCCAAGTATGGCCGCGTTGGTCGCCTCGTCGTCGTTGAGGTAGCCGAGCGTGACGCTCCCGCCACGGAGCACGATCTCGCCCATAGTGAAGCCGTACGTCACGGGGCACACTCAGCCTTCCAGGTGCAGGAGACCACCAGCCCCGCAGTCTCTATCGGCCCGTACCCGTGACTGACCTCGAAGCCGAGAGCTTCTGTGCGCTGTAGGACAGCCGCCGGCGGTGGCGCACCGGCCGTGAGGATGCGCACCTTTCCGAGTAGTGGCCGCCGCACGCCCTCGGAGGCGTTCGCCAGCATGTTGAGCACGACGGGCGGGCAGCAGAGGTGGGTGACCCCGTGGCGAGCGATGGCGGCGTACATCGTGGCGGCGGTGACGCGGACCATGCACACGTTGGTGCCACCCACCACGGTTACCCCCCACGGGAAGCACCAGCCGTTGGCGTGGAACATGGACAGCGCCCAAAGGTACACCGGCCGACGCGGCACGGTCCACTCCACGAGCCCTTGGGTGTCGACGTCATGCCGGAGCACGATCGGGTCCCACTCGCTGATCGGCCGCACCCACTCGAACTCTGGGTCTCCCTTCTCAAGGAGCCCTCGTAACGTCAAGGTCTCGGCAGCGAACTCCTCGTGGGGATCCTCGACGGGGATGACTCGCGGAGCAGAGTGCCCAGATGGGAGTAGCCGGCGAGCGTCGTGGATTAACGGCAGCAACCCCAGGTCGATGAAGACGAGCTTGAAGCTGGAGTGCTTCAGCAGGACGGCGACAGCGCGCGCGTACACCCGCTCGGCGCGCGTGCGGTCACCATTCTGCGGGCACTAAAAAAAAAAGTCATTAGAGACGGCTATTTTTCCTCTTTAGCGACAGAGATCACAGCCGTCTCTAAATTTACATCAGTGATGTGAAGTCATTAGCGACGGGTAAACAGCCGTCACTAATATTTACATCAGAGATGGAAAAACAAAACCCGTCACTGTTAGTAATACCGTTAACGACGGAGAGCAGAAAGCCCGTCACTGTTAGTAATACCCTTAGTGACATGGAAAACCCACACCCGTCTCTGATGCCAATAGAAATAGTAACAAGAAACTAATATGCCCATCTCTGATGGCAATAGAAATAGTGACAAGAAACTAATGCCCGTCTCTGATAAGAAACATGAAAATAAAAAAAAAATTCCTCACAAATGTCTTTTCCCTATTACATATTTTGGAGCTATTACATTATTTACAATAAGTACATCTATTCACATGAACATGTTTATAGAATAATATACATTTTTCACAAGAACTATACAGCTACAGCCATGCACATGAACATGTTTATAGAATAATATACATTTTTCACAAGAACTATACAGCCATGCAAGTTGTTGAAGTACACGAGTGACCTTCAAATATGAGTGGTAATGAGAAATGCCTTCACTGAACGATACAAAAGCTTGTCTTGTGCAGAGAGCCAGAGACATGCTTATTCATATCGATCCCTGAATTGAGAAAAAGGAAGGCAAAAGAAATAAAAAGGGGGGGGGGGGGGGGGGGGGG
>BCLF01000241.1:0-37293 GCA_001602275.1 Zoysia japonica
GCAGCAGTGGAGGCGGCGGGGGCATCGTCGAAGCGGGGCAGTGGAGGGGCGCGGGGTCGGGTCCGTCGGCACGCCCGTGGGCGCGGTCGGTGGTGCGCAAGCAACCGGCCTTGGGGTAGAATAGTTCATATAATTTTTTTATATAGTTCATAAAATTTACTTGTAATTTTTGTTCCCAATGTTTGACTAAAATCTTATCCAAAACACTTCCTTTTTGATAGCTGAGGGAATACAATTATATGTCCTGTTTCAAAGACCTTTTAACAACAAATCAAATTATAAAAAATAGTATTTAATATTTCTCGTACTTTTTCTGTTAGCTGACCAGTTCAGTCCACTGCCTACCAGCCTCCTGCAATTCAGGTGCATGCTGGCCGCGTCGTTGTCGTACCCCATTTCTGAAATACGCTATGCACCACGTATCAATCTCTGGATCAGTAGCTGATACGCATTAACACATCAGAATGTATATCAAAAAGCATACTTCGGATAGAGATATATACCAAAAACTCGACCTTTAGTGGCAACACGATGTGAATTAAAGTATCCACAGAGGTTTAGCCAGCTAGAGGCGAAGCAGACAGCGGAAAACAAGACATAACTTCATAAGCAACTTGGGAAGCAGGACCAAAACCGAGCACTTCATCGTCTTCTACGAATATTTCTCTGACTAAAACTACAGATGCAAACGGGTGAGGACATATTTGGTTATAGCAAAGATTAGGCTATGAAGTTTTCTTTTGCAAAAAGCCAGATTTATGTAAGGTTCACTGCCAAAGCTTTGCAACGAGGTAAACATTTGTTGTCTATATTTTAGTAGGTTGGTCCTGAGAGAGATGTTCATCGATCCCGCCAGTACCTAAGTTTTGGTCTGACCTTCCGACACAATGCCATAATAGCCCAGACACACAACCTACACTTTTTAAAACACGGGCACCTACACCTACTCACTCCAAAAAGGATTGTATAGAGACTAATCAAAGTGAGCCCAAGCTATAGTGTGTCAATACTATGATAACGGCCATTCCGGATGGATTATACACTCTGCAGAGGTTGTACACTGTACCCATAGTTTATGCTCCTCTTGATCAATAGAGTCACATAACGCTCACTCCAGCACACACTAAGGTATCCACAAAATCCACCTCAAGATTCCAACAGGGGTCAGCGGTCGGGGTTCTCGACGATGCGATAGCACATTCCCGTAGCTAAAGCGTGGGTTTAGGACATCCATGTCTACTCCCTAGATCTCACACACGGACGGGTAATTATAGAAACCAGAGAGCTATACCGGTGGGCAATACGATCCCATGGCGCCGGCTATTGCTGTAATCGAAGACCAGGCCGTGAGTGTGTCTCGTCTGCTCCTGCGACTTGTCTACCACCCGACCGCCTTAGGGGTCAATGTGGAATACCAAAGGGGCGAAGTAAGTCCCTCCCAAGAAAACGGGTTCTGTGGTTACACGAAATCACTACGCTGAGGTTCGATAAAACGGTCCTTATATGGCAGGGGCGGCGCTCGTCCACGACAGGTAGACCAGTCCGAAGCCTAACACCCATCACTACACATAGCATTAGGAGCCCGCCCCACGACCAAAAACAATATCCCTTCCCATCACCTAGCACCAGTTTGCACTATCACCCATCTCACTTTATTTCACTCACACACCAAACTCATTTTAACATATTTCATAACAGATTGGTGTATGGTGTGGCGATAAACTGCATCGCATAAGGGTTCCTAAGCAATCTAATATAAAGACAACTTTCCGTTCGTTAAAAGATTTTAAAGAAGGAAGTCCTGAAATCAGGGTTACGAGTGAAAAGATATGGTATTTACGAGGTGTAGGGAGCTATAGGGACCTATTTGTAATTATTAAAATGTGTCTAGGGGCTTTTCTACAATTTTACAGGTAGTGGTTAGGGACCTATATGTAATTATACAAAAGATCAGGGTGCTAGGTGTAAATATTTAGGATTAAATTGTAATTAATGAAAAGGTTAGGGGTGTATTTGTAAAATTACTAGCCTTAAAAATATAGTTTTACAGAATGGCAGGGGCTTAGGTCCAAATTGGCATTTTCTGAAATTTATGGATTTATTTTTGTACTGAAAAAAGGATCAGAAATATACTTCTGTGTGCAATATGCGGGGTCTACCTAGCAGTTCATTTTATTAGGCTGACAGGTGGGGCCGACTGATTTCTTTTATTTTTATTTATAAAATCAGGCTGGCTCATTCTGGGCCATTGGATTCGGAGGCAACGGCTGAGATTTTTCGGTTGACGTGGCTCAAATCTAGACCCTTGACTATGATCTTGGTGGCTGTGGTTGCTCAAGTGACGTGGACGAATATGGGCCGTTAGATCTTAGGTAAAGGGCTCGAATTTAAAAATGAATCAAGTTTATGCTCGATCTAATCCGGGCCATTCATTTGAAAACGGACGGTGGTGATTTAATGAGATGGGCGATCTAATCTGGTGCGTCAGTTTGAGATCAGACGGCCAGCAGAGGTCGATTCCCCGCACAGCGGCCGGACACAGGCGGGGCAGCAGCGCCATTGACGGCACTTCGTCGGAGGAGGAGAAAAGCTTGCCGCTGTGCCCTAACCTCGACGA
Source organism: Zoysia japonica (assembly GCA_001602275.1). Lineage (NCBI taxonomy): Eukaryota > Viridiplantae > Streptophyta > Magnoliopsida > Poales > Poaceae > Zoysia > Zoysia japonica. The sequence continues at coordinate 2,618 of BCLF01000241.1, forward strand.
GAACTAGCCCAAGAGAGCTCACCGCGGTTCACCTGAGGGGATTCTCGTCGTCGGGTTTCGGCCGGAGCGTGCTGGCGATGGGAGGAGGCGGCGCGTGGCGACGGGCACTCGGTGCCGAAGCGTTGCGGTGGCGGAGACAGGAAGCCGCCCCACGGGAACGAAGGAGGGGGTCGGGGGCGAGCTCCAGGTGCAAAGAAGAGGGACAAAAGCTCGCCGAAGTGGGCGAATTGTGGCGGCGGCCAAGGTGGCATGAAATTGGGGAGAAGCAAAATTCTTCGTGTTTGGCCGGGTTTGGGGACGGTGAGTGGAGCGAGGGGCTTTGAGGAGGCGTGGGCTGGCTTTTATAGCCAGAGGAGAGGCAGTTCGGGAAGGAGGTGTGGCCGGTGGCGACTTGAATGCCGGCGGTATGGGTGCGGGCATGGAATGATACTGTTCACACGTCAAGCCAATGTGGGCGCGGCAGTGGCGGCGACGTGGGCAGCATGGGCGCGGCCACGCCGCGAACGGGACGTAGCGGCGGACGTGACTCGACGGCGGCGTCAATGCGGTTGATGAGATGTGACGGTGGCAAGGCAGAGCTGTGCAGGATGGGGCGTGACATGGGCGGCATGGGCGAGGCAGCGGCGCGCATGGGGCATTGACTAGGACGGCGGCGGCGGCGCGGCGAGCGCGTGTCGCATGGTCCGCCGGAGGAGGAAGAAGGGTGGAGCTGGGCTGGGCCGTCCTGTTGGGCCGCGCGAGAGAAAAGAGAAAGGAGGTGGCCTGCTCGGAAAAAGGAGAAAAAAAGAGATAAATGGGCCGTGCAGAAGTGGGCCGAAGTGAGAAAGAGGAAAGCTTTTGGCCCAGGTGGGATTTTGGGATTTGGATGATTGGTTTAAATTGGAATTGAATTCAAATTTCAAATAAGCTCGGCCAAATAAAAAGGGAAAGATCAAGAACTTGATCAAAAAATTTAATATTTTAGAAAATTTAAAATTAAGAGAGGTTTTTAGTTTACATGAATTTTATCTTTTGAAAGAGAGAAGAAAAGAAAATTTTGTTAGCATTTTTGTTAGTAAAATTTTAAATTTCGATTTTTATTTCTTGGTTGAATTTTTGGAATATTACAGTCGTGCGCGTGCCCTAGGCCACGTCGCCTGCGCCCTCAACGGCCACTACTTGCCCAAGACTAGGAATTCAGTTAGGGACTCCATTTCGATGTACATGTATAACTTGTTAATGATCAATAAAACAGTGCGCTGAGTTCTTGATCTTCATTCTCTCAACCTCTCCCATTTAAATAAGACGAATGATCAAAGTTGTTGGAAGTCAACGGCGACAACAACTTAAAAATGGATAGAGTAAGTACTTATTATTGACTTCAAGCACTGTATCAAACCTATTATACAAGAGTTCCGCTAAGGTATACCAAATGGTATACCTTTTCCTTTTGGGAGGTAAGATTAGAAACCAATCTCAGCCATTGGATTTTATAGTTTCTGAAACTATTACATGCATCAGTTTCCAAAACTATCTAGTAACATTTATTTATCGATATTCGTGCAAATGGATGATTCATAGTCATTTTGATCTATTGTAGAATCTGTCTTATACAATACTAAGGCCATGTTTGGCTCAGCGGAAACTTATTTAAAAAGTAGCTTATTTGAACTGCTGCTGGAAAGCTACTGAAAACTAAAAGTAAGATGCTTTTTGGTTCGTTATGAGAAGCTGCTAAATTAATGAGTTGTGAAATAAGTTTGCTGTTTGATCACTCGATCGATTTCTTTGAGTAAGTAGTTTGTCAAGTCTTTTTAAATGCTTGACTTGGTGTAACCAAACATGCATGCACCAAAAGGGCAGGTCATGCTTTTGTAAATTTCCAGGTAATTTGATCCATCCTTGCATTGAACGGGAGTAGTCTACTGCTCCTTAATTACACCCAAAGCATGACGTGAACACATCTTGAAGGAGTCCATACAGTCGTCGATTCTGATCGTCTCAGTTGAGGTCCCTTTGTACGTTCTAACGCAACTAATTATGCACTGCGTCTATGCTCTGACTCTTCCGCTGCGCGTCTTTGTGACTTCTTATACTAGTACAAGGTTGCTTGGGATTACATAGCTCTTCAGTCAAGTCATTTTAAAACGCTTGATCAGTTGCTGATGTTGCAATGCTGGCATGTTTTGAAAATTTCTTGGTTTTGCTATGGCACAAGTTTCCACTATAGTGTGTATTCATGACACCAAAAGTTCAACTGAGGCATATATTTGAATCGGGCAGCTTTATTTCTATATGACTCATTCAACCGTTGGGTGCAGCAACGACCCCTGAACTTCACCTTAGTTTGCAGTCTAGAAGCAAATGCGAGAAGGTACCCACCAAACTGGACAATAAAGCAAATATTAAGCAACTGTCGTGGTGAACCCAGATGCGAGAAGGTACCCACCAAACCCGATGATGTATCAAAACAGTCCGCATGCAGGGCCTATAAATGCAAGGAGGAGCCAGCGCCTGTTTTCACAAAACTCCTATCGCCTTCTTCACAAACAAACACATACGCACACACACCAGAAAGAACAGAGAAGCAACAGAGCAAATGGATGGGGTCACGAAGGGCAAAATCATCATGAACCACCCAGCCTACATGGGGCACCCGCTGGAGCGGGTAGATGCCGACGACAGAGATAACTTCGGCAATTGCGAAGGCTGCATGGAGCCTGGCGCCGGCACCAGGTACGAGTTGAGCGATAATGGCAGGGTCCTGAATTTCCACATCTGCTGCGCCGAAATGCCCGTCACACAGCCCAAGCTCAATGGCTTCGAATTCAAAGCAGAGATCCCCGCTGAAAACAGTGAAGGGAAGAAGACGGGTAGGTGCTGCTCTGCCTGCAACAAGGCTGTGAATCTCTTCGTCTACTACCACTGCTCCAGCAGCGGCGTCGCCACTTACTACCACCCATGCTGTGCAAATAAGACATCGTGTAAGTGCAGAAGGCCCACCACAGTAAATTCCGTGAATAACCATCCTGCTGGAAGGCATAGAAAATAACCTGTATAAGGAAGGGTACAGCACGGCTGTTCGCCGGAGCTAATCTGGATTACTGTGTGCTTTTGGTGTCTGACTGCATCAGTGCATCGTCGTATGTTTACTTGCATGGGTGGTTTTGTTCATGTTCATGTTGTTTGCTTTCCGGCATGTAGTCCGGTGCACGCAGCAGCCACACAGGTGTGTTAATGCATGGTATTTCCTTTTGGTTACTCCCTTGAAAATAAATACGCAAAAGTTGCAGTTGTCGCTTGTTAGGGTATGGAGTCTTGTTTGTAATCAAGCTTGATGTGTTATATATATTATATTGTATGTGAAGACAAGCTATGTGTGCTTGATGAGAGGGTGTTTGTTTCAATTGTGGGTTGCAGCGCAAAAACTACATAACTTTTTCTTTCTTAGTGTGGAGAACTACTGGTGTCAGACATTTCCCTCATGTGAACGAGGGTGCTCTACCATCAGCAATATGAAAAGATTGATTGTATCCCAAGATGGTGGCACAGCACCTGACAGATTCTAAATGTCATTTTGTTTTTGTGATTGCCAGAGTTGACTATTTTACAGATGGACCCTCATATTAGATTATTTTTTAGAAAGGCTAAAAACATATTGAGATTGCAAATCGGGTGCAAAATTTGTAGATGATCTGATAGCAGAAACTTTTAGAATGATGGATGTGGATGCTAAGGATCTTTTGGTGATCAAAAAAAGGGAAGGGTGGGTTGAAAAAAATGGATGCTAAAGAACAGATAATAGATATGAACATAGATAACAGGTATGAACACCGATAGCATATATGAATAGTGCAAATGATGAACGACAAAGAAAAATAACTGGATGCAAAAAGATTTTTAAAACCAGCAAACAAAGTATGAACTAAGGACTCAAATTCAATACTACAGACTCAGAAACAAAGATTGTGCAAAGGCTAAACGCGGTTTTGGATGGGAAAATCCTAGTAGTCTACTAATTTGTTTAGCAGCTTTTTCGTGAACAATAGGGTGAATGCAAAATCAACAAGGATAAAGATGAACCTGATGATATACTTGGAGCTCTGATTACCACTTGATATGTCGTTTGTGATTTCCGATCTTCCATGCTAAATGAATAAATGAAGGAGTGTTGTCTGTATTTAAAAGAGCGATGTCCTCATCATGACGATTAATGTTACTTTGATGGTTACAGAAGCCTGTCTTTCATGTTATTAAATCAACGGAACTAGTCCACTATACATTGCTCTTGAAGCAAAACATGAAACCGACCCTTTGGAGAACCAGTCCACAGAGATGATCGTCATGGCGGTCAAGGTCTATCTGGATAACACGTTCTACTAATTCAATACCAGAACCCATGCTTGCAGGGCACGCTATGTATCATAAATTTCAATGTTTGATCCCAGCAAATGAACAGCTTGTACGTGTCCTTACGACACAAGTCATGCAATAATGATTTATTGGTCCATTTTGTTTTAAAATCGACTGCCAGGACATCATAATTTTGATCTAAGGAAATACTGCTTGACTAGGGACAATCTTCTCTTGGATTGATCAGAGGGAAATTTCTATGAAAATGCACCATGCATGTGAGGAATGGAGACTGATGTTACCTGGATGGTTACATGATCAGCCTGAATTTTCATGTTATTAATTGGATTGCTTCTAGATTAATTTGCGCAGTTTATCCACCACAGAGTTAGTCCACTGATGGAGATAGTCGTCGAGGTCAAGGTCTATGCCGGTACTATGTTCTGATTCAACTAACATCACTACTGGGCGTACGTTGTAAGGGCTTCTTCAACCGTGGACTTGGGCCACTCGGTTGTTCTGGTTAACCAGCTAGTCAAGTCTTTTAAAATGTTTAACTTGGCGCGTAACCACCATACTAGTCCATAGAGGCAGCTTATGTTTCTCACAAATTTCCAGGTTTCATCGCTGGTTATTAAATTAGAGCACTGATCAATTGAGCCGATCATCAAGTATAAGGTCTATTACCATGTTCTGATTAAACTATCGTATTTAACTGCTTCTTCTTTACCAAGAACTTTGAACCACTCGTGATCAGTTTCTCTGATTAAGTATACACTCATATTGGAAACACACAGGAGGAGGTTTTGTTTGATAATTTCAGGTTAATTTCCTTACACCCAAAGTAACGGATCATCCAGGAGAAGGTCAAGGTCTATGGAGGTTTTGTGTCCTAATTCAACTAACGGCACTGCCGAGCCCCGTAAGGGCTTCATCTCCAACCGCGGACTTGGCACGTAACTACTGAGCATTGCGAGGGCTTCATCTCCAAACAGCGAACCCACCAGACTCAATAATGCACCATACGCGGCATCATCGTCATCTTCGTGAACCTAGATACTAGTCCACGGTGCCTATAAATACAACGCGAAGCCAGCGCTTTCACAAAACTCGAGTTGCATTCCTCTGGACGCACATACTCGATCACACTCCAAAAAAAATAAAGAAGCAACAGAAACACCAAGCTATGGCGCAGCGGGTAACCAGGTCGGTTAACTTCAACTGCGGGGGCTGCATCAGGAAAGGCGGCGGTGACAGGTACGATTTGGGGTCCGGGAAAGGGGAGTTCCGCATCTGCTGCCACCGTCAGCCCGATCTCAGTGGCCTCATATTCGCATCCACCCCGCCGGGAAATCCGCCCAGGAAATGCGCCACCTGCAAGGATGCTGTGAGTGGCTACGTCTACTACCGCAAAATCAGTAGCCGCAGCTACGAGTACAAACACCCGTGCTGTGCGAATGACTCGTGCAGGTGCAGCTCGCCCAACCCAGAAAATTCCGTGGAAGCACCCCCTGTTGCAACCCATCGGAGCCCCTTTACTTCTGATTGAATAGGGATGAAAACTAATCACCATGAGGTTAAAAAAATGAACTAGTTTAGTTGGAGACTTCTGTGCGGTTTTGGTGTCGACTGCATCGTTGCTCTGTTTAGTTGCTTTGGTGGTCATGTACGTACTACAAAATACATGCAGTTGTTATATTACAGGGTATTTCCTTTATGTGAGTGATTTGTACGCATTATAATTAGTAGTCGTCTCTTTTCTGTATGTGGAGTCAAAGTATAGTAATCGTGTTCGACGTGTTATTATGTGAGTGAACAATGGTATGTGTGCTTGATGAAAAGGGTGCTAATCTATTGCATCGCAAAACTACAATGGGGTTTTATGCAGGGGAACTGCACGTCCCAAATTAAACACAGCCCTAACCTAACACATAAGATGTCGCACTCTATTTCAAGGATACTTTGTGCTTTACGTATAAATCCCTGGATCAGTAAATGATATGCACAAACACAACAGAATATAGATAAAAAATATATACTTTGTCGTGCTTAAGTTGTACTGTTGATCATCTCTTCACGGGGCAGTTTAGCACAATCTAGGTAAAGATATACATATGCAACAGATCAAACTAATCGTCGAGGTCATGGTCTATGGTGGTGTTGTGTTCTAATTCAACTAACGGTACTGCTAGCCCTGGTCAGGGCTTCATCTACAACCGCGGACGTAGCACCAGACTCGATAATGTACCAAATACAGCATCGTATCATCGTCATTCTGAACCAAGATAATAGTTTGCAGTGCCTATAAATACAACGAGGAGCGAGCTCCAATTTTCATAAAACTCGTTTTTTTCCTTCTTCTGCATGAACCCACATAAAAGCACGGAGAAACCAAAGATACTCCAATCCTTGGTGATGGCCACTGAAGACAATAAACCTCAGGAAATCTGGAACCACCCGGCCATGGAGAGCCAACGTGGGGTAGCCTTTGTTGGACTCCTAGGATTACGTTTGGCGCTTGTAAATACATACACGGTCATCAAATTATGTTTATACAATGTGCTGGTGTGCTGGTGTGACAGCTCGTATTGGTATCAACACTGTAGTATTCAAGTTATGTTTATACAATGTGTAGCCATAGACGCTGCTGTCAATTTATTGGTGCAAAAGGAGTGGTTTTCGCAGCGATTTCTGCTATCGCCAATATCCTAGTGGTCGTATGATACTAATAGACCGTGGGGGCAAAACTGGCAGGAAAATACACAAAAACGTTGGGGAAATTAACTTGGTTGGAAAAACATCAGGTAACGTACGTGCCAATGCACTGGCTGTGATAAACTATTTTCCTTAACGGCAAGGTCTGTTGGTTTGCTCTCAAGGAAAATTAGTTGATGGCTCGCCTGAAAAAAAAAGGTTCTCAAGAAAAGGAATTACTAGTTTATGTGCATCAAAAAATTATATGCTGACTACCACAAAATGGAATTTTCCTGTAGGCCTAAAACCCTCACAAAAATAGCATAAACCGCCACGAAAATAGTTCATGCATGTAGGTCAACCGTTGCGCAAAACCACAAACAAATCGGGCATACTATCTTGACGGTTGAGCTACAGGAATTATTTTCGTGAGGGCAATTCGTGGTGGCCACTGTCACGAAAAGTACGATATCTTCAGATTTTCATTATAATTTTCATGGCGGTGTATGACCGCCATGAAAATAGGGTTTGAGGTTTCGTTCGAACTGGGGAAACCGGTCCCCATCGGTTTGACAAAAACCCTCAAAAAAGCTCCAAATCCAGAAGTCAAATTTTGAATGAAATTTGGTCGAAATGCTATAGTAAACCATTCATTTTTTCTGTTTTATCGACCGATTCCATCCGGTTTTTACGGCTTTATTGGTTTTCAAGTGTTAAATTTTGAAATCTACCAGTTTTGCCCCTTAGTTTTACTAGTTTATTGACCTGCCTATTAGCAGTGGCGATGCCACATTCACTTACCCTGGTGCACTGGCACCAGGGTCCTAGCCAATTTGCAAAGCTAATTAGTGAAGTATTATTTAAAATTATTTATTTTTATATATATTATAGAGCTGTGCACCAGGGTGATTTTTGTCCTAGCTTCGCCCCTGCCTATTAGTAGTAATGGATGCGGCCTGCCTATCCATGCGCATTCCCTCGTTGTTAGAAAGGATACAACCAACCGAAAATAATATATTGAGAAAAATACAATGATCTACGTACAATAAGAATAAATTTTGAAAAGCAATATAAAATCATACAATTCAATATTAAATATTTTGAATTGTTGATAATTGAATTATATTTGATTGGTTGATTCTAGCTGCACAAATTATTGTGCGCGATGCTAAGCTAATTGAAGTAAAGCAACTAGTAAAAATTGAGATACATGGATTACCCCTTTGCCGAGGTTCAATTATGTTAGTTATTCTAGAGACGTTTCTTCCTGGCTTCATCTTTTAATAAATTTACGATACATTTGGAAACCTTCTACGGACCATAAATGGACCGGGCAACCGTCTTGGTATTGCAAGGGTACGTACCTTTGAAGAACAGATCAAATGTACTGATCATCAAGGTCTATTAACATGCCTGATTTATTTCAGCTACTGGAGCAGTGTGTTCTAACTGCTTTCATCTATAACTGTGGACTTTGGGTGCACCTGCCGTCACGCCGGAAAGAATGGACAGAGGAAGGCAGTGAATCTCTTCGTGTACTACGACAGCGGCAACGAAAGCTACTACCACCCGTGCTGTGCCAATGAGTCGTGCAAGTGTGCCAAAACCCCCCAGTAATTCCGTGGTGCCTCCCGTTCGAAAGCATGGGAACCCTTATCTTCCGAAGGCACCGGAGTCTTCCGACAGAAAGAAGTAAGGGATCTAATCTCGAATTCACAATCAATGTATCTACATAAGTGGTTTTGTTCGTGTTTAGTCTGGTGGAACAGCGTACACACAAGTCAGTTAATACATGGTATTTCCTTTCGGTGTGTAACATGACAAATATATATGTACTATTAGCAGTTGCCACTTGTCTGAGTGTACTGTACAAGTATTGTACTCAGGTTTGACGTTATTGTCTGTGAAGAGAAGTTATGTATGCTAGATGAGGGGTCTGTTTAAATTGTGGGTTGCATTGCAAAACTACAGAACTTTTCTTTCTTTCGAGGAGAACTACAGTTGTCGGTCATTTCCCTCGACCATGATCAGATACGAAAATGTAGATCACAGACGCCTGCGATTCCTTTACCACTGCGTCGATGAGGTCTTCAACTTCGTCTTCGAGCTCCAAGTACCATCTGAAAGAAAGTCCGGCAGGGCTCTGTGAGTTCTCATGGCGCGTCCTGCAGCTTCTCAGCATATTTGAAAAACCAAAGGGAGGACTCTACATTTCTGTGGTGAGTCTACTTGACGCAATTTGGGTACCCACAATAGATCAGGTCATCTTGACTGCTAGTCAAGTTTTTATTTAGTTACTATTTTTAGTTCTGCGGTCTAGAGAGCATGTTAAAGCACAACCGGAAACCGAACTAGGCACTCGCAAAGCCCAAAAAACACCACCCACGGCAAAAGCTCACTCGACTTAGCTTGTGACGGCAAACAGCTGTTTGCTGAGTGTTTTTTGTCGTGCCGTATCGACACTCGGCAAAAAAAAAGCACTCGGCAAAATTTGAACCAGAAAAAGCCCAAAATCAGCTCACATTTTTCGCACTAGCCGGTCGCGGCAATTTTTGCAAATCAGCCGGTCGCCGGTTTCTAGATTCGAACCCATGACCTCCCCCTTGCGCGCGACCGCCTCTAACCACTGCACCACACTGTCACTTGTATTGCATTTAGATTCTATTTTAGTTTCACACATATTATACTAAATTGAGTGTAAATTGCTTGTTTGAGGGCTAAACGAGTTCAAATTAACAAGTTGTCAACTACAAAGTTTCATAACTTTTCGAGATCTACAAGTTTCATTTTGGTAGTTTCTCCATCCGAGGTCATTTACAAAATTTGAATTTCAAATTTAAGAATTCAAACGTAGTTTTTGATAACAAGATGATTTCAAATCAAAAAGTTGTCAACTACAAAGTATCCTAATTTTTTGAGATCTGCAACTTTCATTTTGGCTCGTCGTTTGAAAAATTTAAATTTCAAACAAAGTCTTTGCCGAGTGTTTTTTTTTCACTCGACGAACAAGTATTTGCCGAGTGTTTTTGTTTTACACTCGGCAAACAAGAAACACCTAATTTTTCAAAGTACATTTAAAGCAGCAAATTAATTCAAATTAAAAAGTGTTCAACTACAAAGTTGTATAACTTTTTAAGACCTACAACTTTTATTTTGGTCATTTGTTCATCCGATATAGTGGTAGTAATATTGTTCAAAAATCTTATATACCTTTTTTCTAGTTTCATAAAACTACATGAGAGATGTAGATTTTACGAACAACGTTACTATCTCTTTGTCGAATGAAGAAATGACCAAAATAAAAGTTGTAGATCTTGAAAAGTTATACAACTTTGTAGTTAAAAACTTTTTCATTTGAGTTAATTTGCTGCTTCAAAATATGCTTTGAAAAATTGGTTGTTTCTTGTTTGCTGAGTGTAAAACAAAAAACACTTGGCAAATACCTGTTTTGCCGAGTGCAAAAAAAACACTCGGCAAACATGCAAGTTTGCCGAGTGCAAAACCAAAAACAGTCGGCAAATACGTTGTTTGCCGAGTGAAAAGAAAAACACTCCGCAAACAAAAAAGTTTGCCGAGTGCTTTTATTTTGTCGAGTGTTTTTCGCGTAGCTCTCGGCAAAAGATTGTTTGCCGAGTGCCCGAAAGATTACACTCGGCAAACCACCTAGCCTCGGCAAACATCCGGTTTCCGGTAGCGAAGGCACCTGAATTTTAGCAAATCCTTAATTTTTTTCTTTGGATACGTGTGCTAGCCATTATATTTCTCTGGTTGCTAATTTGAAATCAAACATCTTGTGCATCATAAGCAGTTTCTTAATTACTCTGTAGTTCCCGTAATTGTTCTAAAATAACAGTTATGTTTCACTATGGCCGACCCACCTGTCATCCACGGGTTGTTACCAGCATTTGGAATTTCTCAATTTTGTTAATACTAAAAAATATATCGATCTTTTGGGAGAGATGTTACAATGCATGAAGTTAACCGCAGCCAGTCATTTGATCAGATCTGATGATTAAAATTAGAGTTAACTGGTGAAAAATACTAAATTGGTGGATCCAGTACTCAAAATGATAGGCTTGGCACAAAAAATAATGGCTTTGCTACTAATTTTTAAAAATTAATGGCTGAGATTGATTGAGGAAGTGGAGGTACATCTAGTAACTCTCAAGTACCATAAAAATATCTCTTTTTTGGCCAATTAGTCAGCTCAATATTAGTGCAATTGAATCAGAAATCCACCCCGCTTTCATGATCCAATCAAGCAACTGAACTGAGATTAGTAATTACGTGGTGTCAGCGATCTGGGAGAAACGTTAAGCCGATATACCACTTGCCACAGCTAAGGTCGTCGTTGGTAACAATCACGTATCAATCCAACATAACCCCACATCAGTCACAGGCAACTACGGGCACTAGGTCAACGACCCTGACCCTCTTTACTGCTTATCTCTCAGATAGAAGGGACACTGCCTGTTTTATCTAGAAACTACAAAATTTAGCTTGACTTTGACTAGCAACGAAATGTCACTTAGTTTGGGACCCGGGAGTACTGGGTCTACAATTTCATATTACCATCCTAATTTATTGTTGATTGTTACTAGATTCGAATTAATAATTGAATAAAAGGAACCTTCCAAATCACTGTAAACTCAGATTGTAAGAAATTGTCAAAGATATTTCTCTGTTATAGAAAGTACGCATAAATGCACACAAATAACTCACCAAGACAAAGGTGGAAACACAATGTAAAACATCTTTATCACTACTGAAGTCCTGTTTGGATCTCTCGACTGTCTTAAAAATCGGTCTTAGAAACTGAGATGGCTCTAAACAGAACAATTCTCCAATTTCTAAAAACCAGGCTCCAAACTGAGATGGCAGTTTCTAGAAACTAGGTTCCAAATTTCTAGAGGACAGTAGCTACGTGCACACGACGGACGTGCTAGTTTATATGAATGTGCATCATGCAAGTACTCCGGTATATGGCGATTGATGTTACGTTGATTGTTAGATCAGCCTGCCTTTCATGTAATTAATTGAATTCCCTCTAGTGTTCCACAGTTTTTCTATGGCAGAATTAGTCAACTGATCAAGCTAGTCGTCGAGGTCAAGGTCTGTCGAGGTTCTATGTTCTAATTCAACTAACAGCACTACTTGGCCACTCATCTCCAACCACGGACATTAGGCCACTCGGTTGCTTTGATTATGTGCGTAACCACCAAACTGCTTGAAAGCGCAAGTGGCAGGTTTTCTTTCATTTTATTTTGGGAACAATCACAAATATTTATTATTTTTAAAGAAATTTGTGAATTACTTTTCTTTTGTGTCTATACATGTACTAGACTACATGCTTCATAAATCAACGGAATTAGTCCACTATACGTCACTCTTGAAGCAAAACATGAAAATGACCCTTTGCAGAACCAGTCAACACAGCCGATCAACATGGCAGTCAGGGTCTATGCGGGTAACATGTTCTACTAATTCAATACCAGCACCGATTCTTTAACCACGGATTTTAGGCCACACGCCCTCTCGGTTGCATTGATTAACTAGCCAAGTCCTTATATTATTGGCTTTCTCTTGCATGTAACAGCAGGGCCGTCTATGTATCGTAATTTTCCAGATTGGATTCCATCCAGTGAATGCTTTTACGTGCCGTTACGACACATGTCATGCAATAATGATTTATTGGTCCATTTTGTTTGAAATCAACTGCCATGATAACATAATTTTGATCTAAGGAAATACTGCTGGATTAGGACAGATTAACATGTCCTTACAACACAAGTCTTCTCTTTGATTGATATGCTCCTTGGAGAACTGATTAACCATGCTCATAGTTTCCGGTGTTTACATGTCCAGTTCGGCGCAATTAATTAGCAGTAAAACCACCGGCACAATATCTGGTTATGGGCTATGCGCAATTGATTTGGTCATATGTACCAGCTAGTCAAATCTTTATTTATGTAATTACTATTGGTGCTGCAATCAGGAGAGCAAGTTACAAGTACCTGAAAATCCTTAACTTCCACTTGAGATCAGAGCTGCGGCTTCATCCTCCACACATCTTGCACCCTCTTGCCAAGCACCGCCGATGTCAAGTCCACGACCTGCCGCCACCCACCCTACTCACGTTACCATACACCCTACTAGAGAGTAGCGACCCATGAGATTTATTAGTGTTTCCCATCAGTCATGTTGTCCGGAAATTTGCTTGATCTTACATGGCTCCTTAACGTTTTGTTGCGTGAACTGATAGATATTACTCCCTCCGGTTTAAAAAAAATGACATTGTTAGACTTCTAACATTAACTTTGACCATTTGTCTTATTTAAAAAATTTGTTCAAATATGTAAAACTTTATTATTATTTGATTTATCATTGGTGGAATTTAAATCACGACTAATAATTTTACACATTGGAATAAATTTTTTTAATAAGACGAATGGTCAAAGTTGATATTAGAAGTCAACGGTGTCAATATTTTTATCTTGACAAAATTTCATCGAATTTCGTTGGATGGATCGCCGGGAACGTGGACGGGAATCATAGGATCTGTGTCTGCTCGCGAGTTGGCTGCGAGTTGAGGGAGTTGAGGGGTTGAGGAGGACGTGGAGAGGTTGCGGGGAAGAGGAAAAAGCTAAAGATTGTGGGGAAGTTGAAGGGGAAGAGATTTTTGGGAGCTTAAGTGTCATTTCTTTGGTTTTTGAGTGGAATGAGTATACGAAAGGGTGAAAAACTCTTCACATCCCGAATTAAGAAATTTCGAGGTGTGACAAACTACCCTCTTAACAGGAATCTCGCCCCGAGATTCGGCGAGGCTAAGAATAGAGAGTTTGGTCAACAACTCGATAGGATCGAAAAGAAGGATAGGTGAGATAAACAAAGTTGAAGCTTAAGGAACAAGATACCACACTATATGCATCAATGATGAAAGTAGAGCAATGATTTAATGTATGAGTAAGGAAAGATAGGCTCAACATAGACTAGGATACACAACACACAATCAAGCAAGCAAATCGAAACAAGCAACAACTAATGGTGGCGTCCATGACTTCCTTGAACTTCCTTCTTGCCACGAAGAGCTTCATTGCTTCATCATAAGACTCTATCTTCATAGTGCTTCCTTCTAAAGTGGTTGATGGAGATCCTCTTCATGCTGCTCGACTAGACACTCAAAAACATTTTCCCCCAAGATTTAGGTTGACTACAGAGTTAAGGCTTTACTGCGTCAGGCTGCCCCCTTAAAAATAATCGTTGGTTTTTGTATTACATCAAACAATGCCTACTAATTCGTTGCCAACAAGGCATGGCTTTCACTTGCTAAATAAAATGAAACTTAAGCAAGTGATATATCTTAATCTTCAAAAGTTTTCTTACTTCATGCTTCAGGTTTCTTCTTGTAGAACCAGGCTCAAACTTCTCGCTCGCTGAGTTGAATCTTCATCTTCATCGACAAGGTTGACTAAAAATCTAATAAACACCATTGTAGCTAAGTGACATCCCTGGAGTCGGTATATAGCTCTGACACCACATTTGTCACATCGGATTTTGTAAACACAAAATCTGATGACATCTAAATGTATGCCAGGATCAGTTTCATTATACATATAGGACAATTAAGTGATAATCAGTTTTATATTGGTAAACAAACAATAAATACCAGAATTTTGAAGAGCAGCGGAAGGAGAAAACTTTTGGGCACACCACAGGCAATCGACCGGCGGCTACGCGACCTTTTATACTTCATCTTCAATTTACCGGTTGAGTTAGACTTCTTTGATCTTCTTGTCACTGAGCAGCATTTATGGGCAACAAAACAACAAAAGCAACACATGTGTGTACATAAAGTACTCAGCAAGTGTAGGAAGAGATGACATGAGAGTCATAAGCAAGAAAGACTATACAGGGTTAATGCACTACTGCCATCTAAAAACTATTGTTACTAAGCATCCTATTTACTAAGTTTGAACTTCCAACCAAGAACCAAAGAGACCTCATCGGATTCCATCCGACTACCAAACTCACCAGGGTACCAACACCTGACTACCAACTCATCAGGTCCCACCCGACTACCAAGAAAAGATTAATCAAATCCAACCAACCCATACAGTGGAACTAATCGTAAAGTAGTCCAGGCCGCTCTTGACCGTGAGCACGGCTGTCATGACAGTTTTATCTCTCGAGAGTTTGCACACTTTTCACCACAAGTCGTGATTTCATCCCCTGTTGCCAAGTGGACTAAAAATCTTCTTTATGCCAGTATCCGTCGATACGTAACACACTTCCTTTGGTGTGTGGCCAGAAGATCACTACAAAGCCTTTAGAAAGTGTCACTTAATCAATATGCATCCGCTAATGTTTCACCGTCACGGCATCCATGGAGTCTATTTTACCTCCACCACAGAAGCCCTCTCTTTTGCCACTACACCGCCACATGGTGCACACCAAACTAAGCTCAACCAATTAGTCGGCTAGGGCCTACCATTTAAGCTTTGCGGCTGCGCTGTAAAGCCAGGTTACATGGTTCACGGACCGGTCCTTAGAATCTAGAGAAGGAACTAACACATACCATAAACATCGAATAACATCCAAAAGCATCATACCATACCATCTATCCTGCTCAGATTCTCTATACACTAAGTCATTATCATTTTAGTTAATATGAAGATGATTAAGTTGCAAATATACCATTAATCAATTTTACTAGTTCAAGTTTTACCCAAAATCAAACTATGACAGCAAGGATAAGCATATAAATAAACTACCACCACACCCAACCACGAACCAGCTTCAAGGAATTATAAGAAATATTCTAGTAAACCCAACATAGGATTCCAATTTAAGACTAGCATGCAGTTCTTAGATTCCTATGTCATCCTAATTAGGTACAATGTGATCAAGGACACTTGCCTCAAAATGTTGCTTAGCGGTGTTCAAGCTTCGCTTCATAGCCTCCCTTGATTTTGACTTGTATTCTTCTCTTCACATGATCACCGAGAAATAAACAATCAAACAAACAACTAAGGATCATATGCAATATTGGAGGGTCATTTTGTAGTGCTATCAAGGTTTGAAGAACTCACCAAGGATTAATTTACAGCAAGGAATGTGAAAAGCGTTAGATGATAACAAGTGGTGAACGGCGGCAGCATATCAGTCTGTTCACAAACAGCACTGCAAAGACATGTGCATTCCTGATTATTGGCTACACAATTCACAGAAATATTTGAACATAAACGTGCCTAATTATGTGAAACATAATAGAGACATGATGGTTTGGTAGGATTTAACCTAAGAAGGAGATCAATGAGTGGAATCGAGATTTGGTCCTGCAGCGGCAGTTGAAGAACAAATCGCGTTCCTGGAGAAACCGAGATGAATCTTGGTTACTCCTTTGGTGATGATGAAGAAGACTCTCTGGAACACAACATAGTACAGGATTCTTATCAAGATAATGGTTGAAATGGAGAGAAACAAGGATAGAATTACTGATGTACGCGCTGGACAGATCTAGAAAGGAAGCAGTACTGATTGCGATGGAGATCCCTGAAGCTACAGACCTCGGTTGGCCATGAATTTTGGATATGTTGTAGAGGACTTCAAGGACCACATCTTAGACAAATTTTCGTCGAATTTTTTTTGGACGGATCGCCGAGAACGTGGACATGAATCATAGGATTTGTGTCTGCTCACGTGTTGGCTGCGAGTTGAGGGGATGGGGAGGACGTGGAGAGGTTGTGGGGAAGAGGAAAAGGCTAGAGATTGCGGGGAAGTTGAAGGGGAAGAGATTTTTGGAAGCTTAAGTGTCATTTCTTTGGTTTTTGAGTGGATAGAGTTTGCGAAAGGTGGAAAACTCTTCACGTCCCGAAATAAGAAATTTCGGGGGTGTGACAATATCTTAAAACCGGATGGAGTACATTATAAGGGAAATTTCCTTTAAAAATTAAGGGAAATGGATGGAATGTTTCAACTGTGGCATAAGCATATACGTATGTGACTAAAAAATAGTTATGTATCGCATGTGAATGGAAACAGTCCATGTACCAGACAACTGAGCAGATCGTCGAGGTCAAGGTCCGTATATATGTGGTGGTACTATGTTCTAATTCAACTACCAGCACGTATTACTGGACCTTGCAAGAGCTTCATCTCCAACCTCGGATTTGAGCTACTCGGTTCCTTTGATTAATCATCTAGTCAAGTCTTTAAAAATGCCTAACATGGCGCGTAATCACCAGAGCACCTGCAAGCTAGCACTGGGGAATGCAGCCTATGTTTCTCGTAAATTTCTACGTTTCATCATTGATTAGTTTAGTAAACTTGCCACTTGGTTTCTTTGCTTAAGCAGCCTCTAGTGAAGTTTAAAGTCTATCAGCATGTTCTGAGTCAACATCCGGAACAGGGTCTCTTCACTACTGCATCATACCATGTACTTCGAGGCACTCGGTTTCTCAGATTAAGTCGAAGTATTAAAACACTTGACTTAGGCCACGTTTAGGAGAGATTATGATTATTTTAAAATAGTTTATACTTTGAGTTATTCATGAAAATTGCTTATCAAGCTTATCTGGATAATTTGTTTTTTACGTCATAACTATTTGGCAAAATATCTTATCTATTATGGATTAATAGATGGTGAGAAGGGAGAAGTGGTAAAAAGCTACTACTATTTGCAGCTTATGGGTGCTAGTATAAAATGCAAATATGATTATAGGTGATGATGAACATGATCAGTTTTTAGAATTTGGTAAAGATTAATTTTGAAAGGAAATTTGGTAGAAATTATAAAATAGGCTGCAAAATCAGTGGTAAAAGTAGCCCCATAATCTCTGCCAAACAGGTCCTTAGTTTAACCATCTTGGAAATGCACAGGATGAGGTTATGTTGCATAAAACAACGGGGCAGATCGTCCAGGCAAAGATATATGTATGACAAATGTCAGTAATCATCAAGGTCCAGGTCTATGGTAGTGTTGTGTTCTCATTCATATAAAAAAATTACAGACGGCACAGCATATTGAATTATATTTACAGTGTTAAAACGTAAAAATTAAAGCACTGTTTCATTAATTATTCCATATACGATGAGGCGAAACAATGTATTTTCCTCGGTCGCGATCTACCGCCCCAACTGCTACTCGGTTTCTTTGATTAAGTAGCTAGTCAAGTCTTTCTAAATGCTTGACTTGGTGTAAACATACCTGCATGCACGAAAAGGACAGGTTATGTTTTTTTAAATGTCAAGGTAATTCAATCCAATCCAGCGACAAACAAGAGTAGTCCACTGTGCCTTACAACCCAAAGCGCAACGCACAAGGGAGAATCAGTCATCGACTCCGGTCATGATCTAAGTCCAGGTCTCTGTGTGCAATACGTTCTAACGCAACTAATCATGCACTGCATCCGTGCTCTGACTCCTTCAACAACTTATGCTTTGTGACTCCATACAAGGTTGCTTGGGTTAAGTACGTATAGCTCGCCAGTCAAATCATTTAAAACGCTTGACTTGATGATGTTGCAATGCTGGCATGTTTTGACAATTTCTTGGTGTTGACACTCAAAATTTGCATCTCGGAATGATCGGAAATTCATGTTTGATAGGCCGAATATAGTAGGAGATGTCTAAATTTTGATCGGTAATAGTTATTTCGCAAGAATTGTTTGCTAACATGTTTTCCAGGACGTGGTACTCTGTCTGGTACACCGTTTGATGCCTCTTTACTTGAGTGATGCAATTCGGGTACTATCCCAAAATCAACTATTCTCTTTGGATTCCTACGTACATAGCTTCTAAGTATCAAACGCTGAGGAGTCCTTGTCTTTACCAGGGTAGAATGCCATTTCGTTCTTAGGATCTGATTGATATTGTCCAATGGTCAAAAGGTAGTGTTGTAGCTGTTGTGCTCTTGAGTTGACTTCTATTGACTTGTTCTATTGGTGTCAGGTCATTTTATTTTTGAATGCTTGGGTTCCGAGAATTTCTATCATTAGATCCATATTTCCAAGGGTGTAGCTCACTCTTTCTCTTACAATCTACCATGAGTTTCCTTGCTCATAGTGTAAAGTGCATTCTAGGATTGTTTCTTTCAACTGCTAGCACTAAGTAGACAGTTCTCATGGTGAAATTTTCAAATCATTCCATAGTAGTTTACTGGACATCTCTAGTGCTACTTTATCTCTATGATTCATAACTCGAATCCATGATATCCTGACTGCGGTGATGGTATGCTGCTCATCTGACTTCATTGTGGACTTTATTAATTCAGGGCAGTTCTTCTCTTGTCTTCGTTGTTGCTGGATCTTGACTTTTTTGTTGATTGACGGCAATTGGTTGTCCTTTTCTCCACTATTTAGTGGTAGCTGTTGCCTTCTGTGAACTTGATGGATTGCAAGCGGTCTTGCTCGTGGTGCTTGGTTTTTGGCGATGGTCAACCGGGTTTGGAGGAGGTCTGGTCTCTGGCAATATTTTTATTTGTTGCAATTATACTGATGTTTACGTTGCTCAAAGCACACAAGCACACAAGCAATAAAACTAAGAACTTGAAACTCTCCAATTCACACAAACAACGCATACTATTAGTTGTAGTTGTTTCAAGTGTAAGCGTGCTACAAGCGTGGTTCGAGGTTTTTGGGTAGTGTTGACTATCAGGTTTTGTTTAGATTATTGGACGTTTCTTCTTCTTTTCTTGCATATACGCAGGGCTTCAACGAGCTCGAGGTTGATTACTCTATTTGTGATGCTGGCACTGTACATGTCCTATTTCTTGGCTTCACTCCCGGTTACATTCTTTGTTATTGGCATACTTTCCTATTTTCAGTGTCCACTGATGATCCTTTAGTTTGCCAATATTCCAATGATCCTGTATCTTTTAGTATAATCCCTACCCCACTTAAACTGAATAGGGCCATACTAAATTTCCAAAACATGCTCCACTTTTGCTTCAAGCGGGCAATGTTAGCCATCAGCTTGACCACCATTCTTTTTTTTTTACAAAAAGATTGTGATTACCCTTGTTCTACCATGGTGGGTACCAAAAGTCCGGGTGACAATCACCCTCGAGCAAATGCTTACCGCAAGGTAGTAATTGCTTCGAGGTCATTGCCGTCCTTTCATTGCACTGATTGGCATGGGACCAGAGGTTCCTTCCTGGGATATTTATCCATGTTACTCGGAACTTCTACCCTGGACTCCTTTTCTTCTTTTTTGGTCTTGAATCTAGTGATGTTCAACTCTTCAGCTAGGTGGGTACGGTCATCTACTCAATGTGAAGAGCTTCTCTTGTCTTGTAACACGAGCAAACATTTGGCGAGGGGTTTTAATGATGTTTACAATAGAGACAAGCGAAGGAGCAGTTTTAGAAAATAGTTTTTATCAAAAATTGTCGATTTCGAGGGGAAGAATCCTACCTTGCGGTAAGAATAGGGTCAAGTATTGCTCTGATACCACTCTGTCGTACCCCATTTTTGGGATACATTGTGCATCACGTATCAGAAGCTGATACGCACTAACACATCAGAATGTATATCAAAAAGCATACTTCGGATAGGACCAGATACCAGACCTTTATCGACAACTCGGTGAGGATTAAAATATTCACAACCAGTTGACCAGCTAGAGGTGAAGAAAATAGCGAAATACATGGCCCAAAGCCACAAGCAAACATGGAAAGCAGGACGAAAAGCCAGCACATCGTCGTCTTCTATGAATCTCCTCTGTCTAAAACCACAACAGCAAACGGGTGAGTACATAAGGTACTCAGCAAGCTCTAACATTAGGCAGGGGTATATATAGATGCATATTTGGCTGTATCAATGATAAGGCTACAGGGTTTACTTTCGTAAAGAGCTAGTTTTTATGCAGGGTTCACTACAGAAGCTTTGTAAAAAGGGAACGTAGATATAGTTGTTGTCCATATTTTAGTAGGTTGGTCCTGGGGGAGATGTTCATCGATCTCGCCAGGACCCAACTTTTAGTCGGCGAGCTAGCACGCAACCGTACCGTTCCCTGGCACATAGCCTACACTTTCCAAAACACGGGCACCTACACCCACTCACTCCAACAAGGATAGGATAGAGACTAATCAAAGTGAGACTAAGATGTTGTGTGTCAATACTGTGACAACGGCCATTCCGGATGGATTATACACTTTGCAGAGGTTGTACACTGTACCCACAGGCTATGCACTCTTTCGCGAGCAAGAGTAGCATAATGTTCACTCCAACGCACACTTAAGTATCCACAATGTCCACCTCAAGATGCATACAGGGGTCATCTCTCGGGGTAGCCGATGACACGATAGTCTCGTAGCCAGACCTTGGGTTTAAGACATCCACTTCCGCTCCCTAGACCCCCGCACATTGACAGGTTTATTACAAAACCAGGGGGCTATACCGATGGGTAATACGATCCCATGGCGCGGGCTATTGCTGTAATCGAAGACCGGACCATGAGTATCTCACGTCTGCTCCTGTGGCTTATGTCTCTCGACCACCTTAGGGGTCATTGTGGATAACCAAATGGGTGGAGTGAGTCCCACCTAGACAGGTTTTGTGGTTGCACGAAATCACTACGTTGAGGTCCGATGAACCAGTTCTTATATGGCAGGGGCAGCGCTTGTCCACGACAGGTGGACCAGACCGAAGCTTAACACCTATCACATCACCTTTCACAGAAGCCAAGCCCCACAACCAGAAATATCCCACTTCACCTAGCACTAGTTGCACTAACACCCATCCCACTTTATTTTACACACCACCAAACTCATTTTAACACATTTCATAAGATGATTGGTGTATGGTGCGGCGATGCACTGCATCGCATAAGGGTTCCTAAGCAATCTAATATCAAGGCAACTTTACGTTTCTTAAAAGACTTTAACGAAGAAAGTCCTGTGGTTATCAAGGGGGTGTCATCAACGGCTAACAAGGTAGTATTCATATCTAATGAGAGCAAGTAACTCACATTAATATAAATACGTAGAAACAAGTAGGGTACTAGCTACACAACATTTTAACATAGATTAAAATAAATATGCAAGCATTTAGGTCATATAGGTGCGCAAGTAAAACATAGGATTAATATGATCATGGGGTTAGAGCTTGCCTGCAGATCCTTAGTCTTCAGAACTTGTCTTCTCGATACTCTTCAAAGTCTGAGTCTTGAATCGCGGGCTTGATGCCAAAAGTCTTCGGGCTTTTCCTCTTGTGTCAGTTCTTCTGGCTTCGCTTGGAGTCCAGCTCTTCCTCGAACTTGGCGTTGTCTACACGATAGAATACACCTAATAAAACTATCGTAAAAAGAAACAGAGCTCAACAAGAATCGATAAGATTGAATAAACTCCGAAGAAGAACCAATTAAACTCGAAGGGAAGAACCGACCATGCGAGTGCATGCATGACGTGGTGGTTTGTCTAATCTTAACTTAGAATTAATTACTGTGGGTTGACGGTTTAGCTTCATTTTAGTTAATTACAATTTAGTGTTTAAGGGATATAGTGGTGTGTAGTACGTGTCTCCGAAATACAGATTTGTGGTCGAGTATCCGTATAGGTCAGGCACACGCACTCGCTAGTGATTTGTGTATGCACTGGAATGTCATTATTTCCTGTATGAGTGTGACTATAGCAATTAACAATTAATTGCTAACTTCTATCTTTTACAATTAAACTACCAAAGTTGGTATATGACACGTGTACTAATGCATGTAAATGCAAGGTAAGATGCCTATATGTGCTACTTAGTACTTTACTTAAATGTAATATGCATGAAATCTTTCGTGATTAAAGATTATTTACTTTATTTCCTAATTTGTCATTGCTTCCTAGTGATAGATGTCAATTTACTACATTTAGTAGATTTCCCGCTCTAATGCATGCTACGAACTTAATGAGATGAATCCTAATCATGGTATGCTTATAAAATATGTGATAAATACCATATTTTATTCCTATAAATCAATTACTAAAACTAATACGTGGCATAGGTACTAGTGCATCTGAATGTACAGTAAGATGTATAATTGTGTTATTTAAAATCTATCTATGTTTCTATTATGTAGTACTAGTATTTGACTACTAATTATATTGTTCTAACTTTAAGCTAGATTACATATAGTTAGCATGGACGTGTGTACTAATGTATTCTAAGGTGGCCATATTAATCCATGCTAATAGGGTAAGTTGTGAGCTATTATAAAGCATATTTAGTGGACATATGTTGGTGATTAATTACTAGGTGCATTCTAAATACTCATATGCAATTTATAACTAAATGGATGAGTGTACAATGGCTACAGATTAATTACTTAATTTTCTAGTATGCAGTTGCTTCCTAATGATTTATGACAAATTATCATATGTTATTTATATAATTAAACTTCTACCTCTAGTATGTGGCGTATGTACTAATGCATAATGAAAAGCTTGTTAATGTAGGTGGGGTTCCCACTAACCATGGTATGGGTCTAGGCCTGACAATATGCAATGAGAGAATTATAATGTATTAACGTCTAATAATGACCAATTATTAAATTATACATCTATATCTAAACTACCATATCTATTTGGTTCCCGAGTTCTAATGTAGGCTAAGAGTATATGAAAATGCACCCTATTTATGGTTTTATGCTAATATATGATGGGACGCATCAGTGTGCCTCTTAATAATTATTTAATTATCTATTTGTATGTGATATATTGGGTAGATAGTAATTAATTAATAATTAATTACTTGATTTTATCTTTATAATTAAGTTACTAGAGCTACTTTGCGATGTTGGTGTGATGGCACGAGTATGCATGGTACAATGCTTATATGAGTCATGTCTACTTATTTTCTAATATTCATATATAGGTAATCTAGTATTTTACTACAATAATTTAAATTAAATTACATAGAGCTAATTGTGGGCATGTGTGTATGTTAGTAATGGCATGCACAATACAACTAGGCAAGGTGCACACTAACTAGTATGAAGCTATGCTTAAAACAGTCCACGCTAAAATACTTGCATTAAGAACTGATAAAAGCTAATAAAATAAATCAAATTAAAGCTCCGATAAAACATACCAATAAGAAAAATCGGCAAGATCGGAGAGTAAATGGGGTTTGGATGATTCGATGAGGTGGGGCTTCGTACAATGATTCCAACGGTACAAAAATTGTTGAAAACGGATTTACGGTTGGAAAGTTTTGCCGATTTGAATGTATAGGGAGGCTCTAGGGACTTTGTTGTAATTATAGAAAAGTCTCCAAGGATTATTCCGCAATTTATCAAAAGGTTAGCATGGATCTATGTGTACATATGGAAAAGTTTAGGACTAAAGTGTAATTAAAATAAATTCCAAGGGGTTTTATGTAAAAGTTCTAGGGTAAAAATATTATTATCAGATCGGTCAGGGGGTTAGATGCAAAAATACCATTTTCTGGTATTTTTTTGGAATTCTTTGTATATGGGAAAAGGTTAAAACATTTCTCTATGTGTACCGGCTATGTGTGGCTATAGCATTTTAGGTTGTGTGGCTAACAGGTGGGGTCGGCATATTCTTTTTATTTTTCTTTATAATCATTGGGCTAGATTTATCTGGGCCTTCGGATTTGGAATAGAAGGCCGAGATTGATCAGGTGACATGGCCGATTTTGAGCTGTTGGATTTGAAATGGGGGGTTAGGATTAAAAGAACAAAGGGGGTTGAATGGCCTTTTAATCTAGGCCGGAGACGGGCGATCTCCTGCTACAAGGCACGAGAGGCGGTGAGGTTTGGGGCAAAAGAGAGAGAACGACGAGGCAAAGCTTACTGCGGGGTTCTCGGTGTCGAAATCTGGCCGGAGACGGTCGGCGACGGCGGAGGCCGAGGCGGTGGAGGCGGTGCTCGATGAGGGAGCAGCGGGGGAGGTCGGTCACCAAATGAAGCGGTCGGGGAGCAGCAGGCCGGTGCGGTGATGCCTCTGAAGGGCTCGATTGGGCGAAGGAGGCAGCCGTCGCAGCGCACGGTGCCAGGCCATTGGAGAGGTCGTTGGCTCAGGTTTTCCAGCACCAGAGCCTGGAGGCGGCTTGGTGGTGAATCTGCTGGCAAGCGCGGCATGGCCGGAGAGGTGGCAAGGAGGGATTGTGGAGGAGGCGCGCGGTATTTGGGGTCGAATGCCGGTGCGGAAGAGGCTGAGACCAGGCACTTTATAGCCGAGGAGACGATGAGGGGCCCGGGCGGCGTGCACGTTGCGCAGTCGGAGCATGGCGAGCTGTCGGAGGCGCGGGAGCGGCGGTGGCAGGCTTGGTCGTGGACTGGTGGGCAGGGGAGCGGTGTGACGTGGCACGTTGCTTGGTCGGGATGTGTGGCGGTGCGGCATGGAGCTGTCGTGGGGGCCGGTGCTGCGCATGTCGCTGCCGGTAGGGCACGACAGCGGCAGCGGCGGCGGCGGCGGCGTGCTCTGTCGGGGCAGGGAAGAAGACCCCGGTCGGGCCGGGCTGCGGTTCGTGGGCCAAAAGAAAAAGGGATGCAGCGGCCCAAAAGGAAATGAGGAGAGAGCAGACTGCGGATGGGCAGGAAGAGGGAAAAGAAGAGGGTGGCCCAACGCCAAATTTTGTAAATTCGAATTTGGTTTAAAAAGATGTGGTAATTTGATTATTATTCCGAATTTCGGTTTTCAACGGATTAGTTTGAAAAGCGAAAAGATTTCAATTGAACTCTAGTAATTAAAATTTTAGTCAACTCGATAAATAATCAAATAAACAGCAAACGAAAGAGAATCAAGTACTTGTCTCACTCCCAAGTTTTAATATTTTATGAAATTCCCAATTGATACGGTTCAAATTATGAAATGAGATTTTGCCTTTTGAAAAAAAGGAGAGAAAAGAGAGAAAAATGTTAGCATTTTGTTAGTGACAATTCAAATTTTCAAATTTTAATTTAGGGTAAATTTTTGGGGTGTGACATAAAAGAAGGAAAGAAGTGCTTAAATAATGATCCATTTCGGTGTGCGAGCAGTGTGTTGGCCTGGGATCCATTTCGGCGTCAACACACTTTTTGGTGACTCCGCTAGAGAACGAGTGATTCCGGTTGCACAAACCGAATCGTCATTTTCCACCATGACCTCTGAGATCTCCACGACGAACAACGTCATGCCATCTTTAGAGGAGTTACCCGAGGAGGCGAACAAGGCGTTCCTAGAGCGCCAGAAGGCCTCCGAAGAGGAGCGCAAGGCACAGAAAGAACGGGAGCTGTAGGAGTACTTGGCGTGTTCCAAGAAGGACCGTCAAGGCGCGATCTCTCAAGTGAAGGAGCACGTTCTTCCGGCCATGGGTGCTGTCAATGTGAGAACATCTTCACACCCTCTCATTACTTTTGAAGACCTTTCGTATTACTTTACCGATTTGAAAAAGGTCTTAAATAATGATATGAAATACATGATCCAAGAAAACTTGTCTAAGTCATCTAAAAATGCTAGTATTGCATCATCTTTCTATGTTGCGCATGTAGGTCCTCCTACTAGAACATCGGCGCCCACTATGTCTAGTGTAGAACAACCTCCGTATGGCATATGCCGTTGAACTCGTTTAGTGGACAAACTAGTTTTCTATCTCATGTGCAACTAATGCTAGTATGGCTAATTTTGTTCCTCCTTACCGTACCATCACATATAGCACACCATCTATCCCACTAAGCGGTACAGATATCCCTCATGGCCCTATTCCTAATAAATTGTTTAGCGCCATGAAAACGAGCACACATCTCTCACCACTGGGCACATCCATAGACCACCCACAGCAAATATAGAGGAGTGTATGGCTCGCATTAAGGAGAACCTAATCAAACAATTTCGTGAGACGCTAGGGGTAAACCTCAAGGGAAGAGACCGAATTTATCAAAAACCGTACCCCACATATTTTTATTTGGTCCCCTATCCCATTGGATGGCGTGTCCTCGATTTCGTCAAATTCAATGGCGAAGATAGCAAAACCACTGGGGAAAACATTAGCCAATATATAGCACAACTAGGAGACGCGGGTTTTAGTGAGGCTTTGAAAATACGGTTGTTTTCTTTTTCACTATCTAGAACCGCTTTCTCTTGGTTTTCATCACTATCCCTAGGCTCCATATACACGTGGGAGTTTTTAGAGCGCAAGTTCATGACCACTTTTATTCCGGGGACAACGAATTAAAGTTGTCACATTTGACATCGGCTCGGTAAGGGAAAGATGAATCCGTCGTTGACTATTTTCGGCGGTATAAAGATATTAAGAACCGATGCTTTAATTTAACAATTTCTGAAAAGGACCTAGCAGACCTAGCTTTTAATGGTTTACAGTCGTACCTTAGATAAAGGTTGGAGGGATACGATTTTCTTACACTCACTCACCTCTAACAAAGGGCTTCAACTCAAGAAAGCTGAAGTAAAGAAATAAAACATGATTACAAGACCCGCCATAGCATTCACGTCATAGAATGTGATTTGGATAGCTCCGATGATGATTCTAATGACATTTTGGCTACTGAGTTCGTTTGGCCCTCTAAGGCCAAATCGTTTGCTTGTGATTCGCTCAAACCGGTTCATAAGAATCGGAAAGACGATATAAAATACACTTTTGATGTAGCTAAGTGTGATAAAATATTTGATGAATTGCACAAATGTGGATACATTAAGATTGCATACACTTTACCTTCGGCGGATGAGATTAAGCATAGAGCATATTATAAATGGCATAACTCTTATTCTCATGCTACTAACGATTGCAATATTTTCTGTTGACAGGTCCAATCAGCCGTTAATGAGGGATGATTGAGTCTTAAAGAGATGCAGATCGACAAGCACCCCTTCCCCGTCAACACTCTAGAGCTCAACCCTAAGGTGTTGATTCGGCCTCATCAAGCCGATACAACCAAGGGGGAAGAACGTGATCATCGGGGAGGAGATGCCTATTTCTCCGAGTGAGAAAGGGGCCTCTAGAAAGATGGTGCTCAAGAAGTCACCCGATGGTCAAGAGTCTCTCAAGGTCACCATCCAGGACTCTAGACCCAGGGGGCAAGTTTCATAGCCCAAAATGATAAAGCCAAAGAACCCTGAGGTGGGCAAGTGGATAGTAAACCAAGGCAAGGCCATGGACAGGAAGGCCCAAGAGCGCCATTGACCATCTTATGGCCAAGTACAAGAACCAAGAGACCGATTTGAACAATTGTTCTATTAAGCGGTCAAGATCACCACCAAGGAGAGGCAGCCCCTCTAGGAAGAAGATGAGTCAAACCGCGGATGTTCATGGGCCTCCTCCTCTTCCTCCACATGGGTTCAGAGTGCCACCGTCATGGTTCCATCTTATGCATTGCCCACCGTTTCCGGTATGGCATCCATACATGGGACCATGGATGCATGTGCCACTGATGCCCATACCACCGATGCATGTTCCACCGATGTCATACCCGCCATTTCATCCGGTGTGGAACGGGCCGAGAGGAGATGTCTTCACATGGCTCTCCAATCCTATTCCGGATTGGACGGAGTCTCAACTGATCAAAGAACAAGGAGGGGGATCTACCACCACGCCTAAGCAAGAGTGGCGCCCAAAGCAAGGTAAAGAACCTGCCCCTTCCACTGTTTTTCATCAAGAAAGCGCATCCAGAGGTGTCGTGATAATCGGCACAACCGATGTCAAAATCGGGGGAGTCTTCACAGGACCGATCACATTGGATGATCCATTGAAAAGGCTTCCCATGACCATGAAGCTAGCAGCAGCAAGAGCTCCTCCAAATACACGCAACCGAGGTGGAGTCCACCTGGCTTGACTCACACTCAAAAGTGAAAGCTCGAAAGACTACGCCTCTGGAAGATTCAAGAGGAGGCGAAGAAGAAGAGGGACACGGTCTTCAACAAGATCAAGCCGATGGTCTCCCAAGGTAAGCAGTGGAGAGTCAAGGAGCCCGAGGCTCCCACTCCATCGGTGACGTTGGAAGCGGTGGCTACTCCGAAGGCACTAGGATTGGCCAATGCCTTCTTGGGAGAGGACTCAATAGCACCTTCACCACGGGAGACCTTGATATGTCCGAGTTCGACCACGACGACCTCTTGGACTACGAGTCTACACCTTCTCAGGAAGGTATGGACATTAACACCATTTGTTTATCTCTTTCCAATTATTCTTTAGTAGAGGAAGAAGAGGTCATGGCACAATTCAATCTTGGGCAGAAAAGTGCTATCTTTGGGAATCCTGAGGAATTAGAGGACTATTTGAAATCCCTCTTTGTGAGAGGTCATATCAATGGCACACCAATTTCTCACATGTTTGTAGATGGCGGTGCGATTGTTAATCTAATGTCATATTCTTTGTTTAAAAAGCTAGGTAAAGCCGATGACGAACTCATTCAGACTAACATGACTTTGAACGGTGTGGGAGGAGGAGACCATATCCAGGCTAAAGGGGTCGTTTCTATGGAGCTCACCGTTGGGAGCAAGACCATGGCTACCGCTTTTTTTATTGTCGATGTGTGCGGTAGTTATAGCTTGATCGTAGGGCATGATTGGATTCATGCCAATAGATATGATCCTTCTACATTACATCAATTTTTGATCCAATGGGTTGGTGATGATGTAGAGGTTGTGCACGCCGATGCTTCGGCTTGTGTTGATATCGCCGATTCATCTACCTTGCCTCATGATACCGTCAAGTGTTTGACCAGTTTAGACTTGACGGATTATTACTTTCTTAGTGTGACTAGAGATGGTTTTGTACCCATCAATGTAAAGCCGATGGAAAATCGGCTCAACCATATAAGATGATTTAATAAAGTCTAATCTTGATTGGTTGCAAAAGAGAGTGGAACACTATCGGTCCAACACGATCGATATGTGCAAAGCTATAGAGGAAATAGAAGACATGGATAAGTTAAGACAAGGATTTACATCGGCTGACCCTCTTGAGGAGGTGAATCTTGGCAGCGATGATAATCCTAGACCAACTTTTATAAACTAAAATCTGAAAGACGGTTACAAGATAAAGCTAATCGGTTTGCTAAAAGAATATGTGGACTGTTTTGCACAGTCTTACAATGAAATGCGCAGGTTGAGCCGCGAGCTGGTTGAGCATCGGGTTCCAATCAAATCTGGTTTTAGGCCCTCTAAACAACCGATGAGAAGATTCAACCCGAATATGCACGATCAGATTAAAGAGAAAATTTACCGATTACTTGATGCAAAATTTATAAGGCTTTGCAGGTATGCGGAGTGGATATCCAACATTGTGTCGGTGGAAAAGAAGAACGGTAAGATAAGAGTTTGCATTGATTTCAGAAATTTAAATAGAGCCATCCTAAAGATGAATATCCTATGCCCATAGCCGATATGTTGATTAATGATGCTTCTGGCCATAGAGTTATTAGCTTTTTTGATGGTAATGTAGGGTACAACCAAATGTTTCATGACCGAAGAGGATATGTCTAAAACAGCTTTTAGGTGTTCCGTTTTTGTAGGATTGTTTGAGTGAGTTGTCATGACTTTTGGGTTAAAGAATGTGGGTGCCACATACCAAAGAGCCATGAACTTTATCTTTCATGATTACTTGGTGTCATTATGGAGGTTTATATAGATGATGTGGTGATCAAATCGGCTACTTTAAATTCTCATTTAGCCGATTGCAACTCGCTTTGGACCGAATGTGTCATTTTGGTTTGAAAATGAACCCGCTCAAGTGTGCTTTTGGTGTATTGGCTAGGAAGATTTTAGGCTTCATAATACATGA
The DNA here is from genome assembly GCA_001602275.1 of Zoysia japonica. Taxonomy (NCBI): domain Eukaryota; kingdom Viridiplantae; phylum Streptophyta; class Magnoliopsida; order Poales; family Poaceae; genus Zoysia; species Zoysia japonica. Next base: position 33,370 of record BCLF01000241.1, read on the forward strand.
AAAGGGCATAGAGATAGATTCTAAGAAGGTGAAAGCAATTAGTAACGTGCAAGTGTCTACATGTAAGAGAGAGTTGCAAAGCTTCTTAGGCAAAATAAATTACTTGAGGCGGTTCATATCTAACTTGGTGAGGAAAATCAATGCATTTGCTCCTATTCTTCGGTTAAAGAATGAAACCGAATTTGCTTGGGGGCAAAACAGCAAGAAGCATTTGAGAAGATCAAAGAGTACTTGTCCTCACCGCCTGTTCTTAGAGCGCCCAAGGGTGGAATCCTTTTTTGTCTTTACATAGCGGCAAAGGATGATGTGATCGGTGTTGTTTTGACACAAGAGGCCGAAGAGAAGGAGTATGTGATCACATATGTGAGCCGACGGTTGGTGGATGCAGAAACAAGGTACACTCTCATTGACAAACTATGTTTTTCCTTGTATCATGCTTGCACCAAGTTGAGACATTATTTGCTATCTAGTACTTGTGTGGTTGCTTGTCAAACAGATGTTATTAAACATATGTTGCATAGACCGATTTCTAGTGAGAGGCTTGGTAAATGGGCTTATGAATTGATTTAGTATGATTTGGCTTATGAGTCGTTAAAATCCATGAAAGGCCAAATTGTTGCTAATTTTATTGTTGAACATTGGATTGATTTAGAGCATGATTTAGATGTTGGATATGTGACATTTACTGCTTGAAAGTTGTATTTTGACGGATCGGTTTGCAAGTAGGGTCAAGGTGTTGGTGTAGTGTTGGTTTCTCCTCGTGATGCACACTTTGAATTCTCAAATCTATTAGAGTATGATTGCACAAATAACCAAGCCGAATATGAAGCATTATAATAACTAAGCCGAATATGAAGCATTGTTGTTCGGTTTGGAGATGTTAGACTCCATGGGGGTTACACATGCAGAGGCTTTTCGCGATTCGTTGTTAGTAGTGAAACAAGTTGCTGTAAATTTTCAATGCTTAGACAGATCGTTGAATGCCATTTTGGACAAATGCTTAGGCATCATTAAAAGAATGGATGAGTTCAATATACATCATGTGCCTAGGCTAGAAAACAGTAAAGCAAATGAGTAGACGCAACAAGCATCGGGTTACAATGTTAGTAAAGGTAAATTTTCAGTCATTGAGAAACAGATGCGTGAGGTGCTAGAACTAAACCATTCGGATACTAACACGTCGAACCATGATAGTACCGAATCATTTGATTGGAGGTCACCCATAGTTTTATATATTCGTAGTCCAACCCAAAGTGTGGATAGAAAAGTTCGGCATGTAGCTTTCAAATATACTTTGATTGATGGTGACTTATACCGCCGAACGGGGGACAGTTTGCTCTTGAAATGTTTGGGTGACGATGAGGACAAAGTAGATATGGGAAAAGTTCATGAAGGCATTTGTGGTACGCATCAATCGGCCCCAAAAATGAAATAGTTGTTAAAAAGGGCCGGATTCTATTAGCCAACCATGATTGCCGATTGTTATCGTTACTACAAAGGATGGAAAGAGTGCCAAAAGTTTGGCAATATTTAATTGACACCCGCTGCCATGATGAATCCCATCATAAAGCCATGGCCATCCGAGGATGGGGATTGGACTTTATAGGACAAAGACATCCTCCATCTTCGAACGGGCACCGCTTCGTGTTAGTAGCAACGGATTACTTCACCAAATGGATCGAAACGGTGACTCTCAAGAACATGACACACAAACAGGTAATTGAGTTCCTTACCGAGCATATTATTCATAGATTCGGCATACCGCAAACATTGACTGCTGACCAAGGTACTTCCTTTACGTCCGGTCATATTAAAGAGTTTGCCGAATCCTACGGGATTAGGATACTCAATTCATCTCCATATTATGCTCAGGCCAATGGTCAGGCCGAGTCTAGTAACAAAACGTTGATCAAACTAATTAAGAAAAAGATATAAGACCATCCCAAGAGATGGCATGAAGTCTTATCGGAGGCTTTATGGGCTCATCGGATATCTAGGCATGGGCAACTAAGGTAACACCCTATGAACTTGTGTATAGAAAAGAGGTCGTTTTACCCGTCGAGCTAAATCTGGGAGCTCTAAGATTAGCTAAGCAATTTATCCACCGATGAGTATAGAACTTTAATACCAGACAATATTGATGAAGTCACCGATAAGCGTTTGAGTGCCTTGAGAGAAATTGAGAAAGATAAGGCTAGAGTTGCTAGAGCTTACAACAAGAAAGTAAAGAATAAAACCTTTCAGGTGGACGAATTGGTGTGGAAAACCATTCTACCCATACGCTCAAGAAGCAACAAATTCGAGAAATGGTCCCCTCGTTGGGAAGGGCCACATAGAGTAGTAAAAGTCATTGCCGGGAATGCATATATGTTGGAGGATATCCGAGGAGATTCATTACTTAGGGCCCTTAACGGCCGATACTTGAAAAAGTATCATCGTGCATGGCAAGAAGCTAGAAAGAGAAAGACGGCCAATATGAAGAATTTTGTTGCCAAAAGATAAGGATATGGCCGATGAGTTAAGAAAACCATCGCCCATAGTTGATTTTTAGGGCGTGAATGTTTTGTGGTACGCTAGCTTTACCAAAAAACAGGGGGGTATGTGTTGACACTCAAAATTTGCATTCTGAAAAGATCGAAAATTTATGTTTGATATGCCGAATATAGTAGGAGATGTCTAAATTTTGGTTAGTAATAGTTATTTAGAAAGAATTGTTTTCTAACATGTTTTTCAGGATGTGGAGGATATTTTCGAAGAGTTTGGCTAAATTCTACTAAAAGAAGAAAAGAAGTGCTTAAAAATACATGAAGATAAAGCCAAATCCATGATTTAAATGTTCCGAGACGTAGCCCTCGCCGAGACGATCAAAACGGGTATTTGGATCACCTAAATCGGAGCTCAGACAAGTAAATCACGGCCTTATTGGACACCCGGAGTGTCCGACAAGGTACCAGATTGTCCGGTCAAGAGCTGGAGACTGCAGCCGACCCCCTTCTTGAACTACATTTTAGACCCCTGGAGGGTCCAACAATGTGTAGGAACGTCCGGTACCGGAGTGTCAGGTCTAGGGCCAAAGTATCCGGTACCCAAAGTCTGTTTTTGATAGTTTTGACACCAAATCAGAGGTACTTTGTTTCTTAATCAAGGAGATTCGTGACTGCACGGGGTAAGACCACTTCTATATAAAGAGGCCTAAGGCCGATTGATGAGGTATCCTAATCGCACCTATCGTTTGCCTTACTTTTTCGTTCTTCTCCGAACCCTAATTCCCTTACTCGACCCTCGTGCTATTCTTCCTTCGTCTCGGCAATGTTTGAAGCCTATCCGGCTGGCCTGGCCGAGCCCGGATCACCCATAAGACGATCCTCCTCTGACAGGTCTCTCCCGAGGCGGGGTTGTCTAGGTGCTGCTCAAATGCAGCGTCGAAGAGGCATCGGCGTCCCCGCGCATGGACGTGCGAGCGGTGTGTTGGCTCGGGATCTATTTTGGCGTCAACACTTTGCTCCGACACCTGTAGTGTGTATTCGTGACACAAAAAGTTCAACTGATAAGGATTTGATTTGAATCGGACTGCTTTATTATATATGACTAATCGTCGTGGTGAATCCAGATAATAGTCCTCAATGCCTATAAATACAACGAGGAAGTGCCAGTTTTCACAAAACAACTGTTTTGTTTTGAAGAAACACAAAACTCTTGTTGCCACAAATAAAGCACGGAGAAACCAGAGAAACACCAATCCTTGGTGATGGCTTCCAGAGACAACCTTCCTATTGAAATCACGAACCACACGGCCTACAAGGGGATCACGCTCAAGCGGGTAATAGCTAAGGACACTGATATCTTCGACAGCTGCAAGGGCTGCGTGGCGACCGGCGCCGGTACTAGGTACAGAGTGGAAGGGGGGGGGGGGGGGGGGGGGGG